>OZ014456.1:15965902-16219680 GCA_963966035.1 Acleris laterana
TGTACAATCTACTATATGGGACTTAAAGCAGATTAGTACGTAGGTAATGAAAAAAAATTGCGATATAGGAACTCGAGTCATGGGGCGTGCGGCGAGGCGGCGCGTGGGGCGGCGCGGCCGCAGCCACGGCGCTGCTGCGCGCGCTGGCGCCGCTGTGCAGCGACACCTGCAGCGCCGCGCGCTCGGCCGCCTTCGGCCTGCTGGCCAAGCTGCTGCCCGCCGTGCCCGACCCTACGCTCGGTCAGTACTCATTATTATGTACGGAAGGAAAGCGCACTTTTAAACTTTTACGTAACACCTGGCCATAATGTGAGTTTTATCGCACGCTGCGCGCACGGTAAAACTCGCATTGTGGCCAGGTGAAGACGTAAAATTGTGTACTCATCACGGGCAGTAAAAAAGAAAGCCCTCTATCGCATATTTACAACCCTCGCCTACGGCTCGGGTCTCAAATACCTGCTATTTCGGGCTTTCTTTCTTTTACAGCCCTTGTTAAGTAATGTACTATTTCATCACACTTGCTCGTAAATAGTCACACCGTCACGCCTTCATCCCAGAGCGGGGTAGACAGAGCTACAGAATTACCAACAACTAACAACCAGTTGTTAATTCTATAACCACATTTTGCACGAACAGGCTAAGATGTTTTCATCACACTTGCTCGTAAATAGTGTCCTAACATGCTAGAAAAATCGACCGTAAATCCAAAATAATACCCGCGGGCCTTTTTTTTACCATTACGCCCTTAACGTGCGTAATAGCTTTTTTTTTAATATTATACGTGGACTCAAACTATCACAATATGTCAGGACCCCAATTCTTGTGCCATTCGATATGAAGTTTCATTCGAGATGAAATGTCAGTTGAATACTATTTCCTAAAAATCTCGCATAATAAACTATTGATCTCATATGTCACTAGAATCGGACTCCGAACACGTTTGACATTATCTGTGGTAAGTCACAGACAATAATGTAGTCTGCCGCTAATAAGTTAAAAATATGATGTTTTTTCTGATTTTATTTCATTTCCTCGCAATAGTGATGAAAAACATTGTATGTTACACGGGTGCTAAAGGAAATACAAAGCTCGAGTCATTAAAGCCCTCAGCCTTCGGCTTCGGGCTTCTAACAGACTCTCGTTTGTAATTCTTTCTTTACCACCCTTAATACACAATGTACTATTTCATCACACTTGCTCGTAAATAGTGTCCTAACAAGCTACAAATATCGACCGTAAATCCAAAATAATACACGTGGGCCTTTTTTTACCATTACGCCCTATCGTGCGTAATAGCTTTTTTTTAACTACCCAAACTATCACACACGTCAATACGTCAGGACCCCAATTCTTGTGCCATTGGATATGAAGTTTCATTCGAGATGAAATATCAGTTGCATACAATTTCCTAAAAATCTCGCATATAAACTATTGATCTCGACTGTCACTAGAATCGGACTCCGAACACGTTTGACATATTCTATGGTAAGTCACAGACAATGGTGTAGTCTGCCGCTAATAAGTTAAAAATATGATCTTTTGTCTGATTTTATTTCATTTCCTCGCAATTGTGATGAAAAAAAAAATTACACGTGTGGTAAAGGAAATACAAATCTCGAGTCATTAAAGACCTCAGCCTTCGGCTTCGGGCTTCTAACTGACTCTCGTTTGTAATTCTTTCTTTACCACCCTTAATACACAATGTACTATTCTTGAGCAGCAATGTAATACAAAGTTTTGTTAGTGACTTCTATGAAGCAGACCAAGGACCGTATTAATCGTGACTGAGATCCCCATCACAAGATACGTCAAAGTAAACGCCAAACCATAGAACGTGTCATTTTTGACGCATCTTGAGACGACGAGCATTAGAGTTGAGATTAGTTTATTATAGTTTCATTACAATTTTGTTTCTGATACATTGTGTGCCAAATTAATTAGTTGGAAAAAAAAAGTTTAGCTTATAATTTAAGCCCTAAAAATGTATGGTCGTATGGAAGACACACACTGTGCTAGCAAATGTAAAAAGACGATTTTAATACCTACTTGTAGTCATCCAATTTGTGAGTTTGGATTAGTAAACCATATCTGTCAATAATAAATTTACCATGTGTTCTTTTACTTATTAAGTATTAACTTAATTTTCCAGGTGTAGACGCGATAATGGAATGCCTGGACTCCTCGTACCCGGAGGTGGCGCAGTCGGTAGTGGACAAGCTCCCGGAGCTGATCGTGGGCATCCAGGAGCACGCCGCCATGGTTCTGCTGAAGGTGTTCGAGCTGGGGGTCAAGAGCCGCCTGCCCGTGGAGCAGGGGCTGGCCAAGAGTGTGGTCGCTCTGAACCTGCAGCGAGGCTGCTAGTGGCTATGATCTTTCCATCAGAGTTTATAGGTGACATTTCCAGCATTGACACTGGCATAATTGACGCAACCAGAGTTTCCACCAGAGCTGTGGGAGGCAGCGAAACGGTGTTGCGAGGAAAAATTCACCAAAAGGTTTTATTATATAAAACCAAATTTGATCTATAGCTAATAATATTTTAGTAAATAAAAGTAAATCATATACCTATTTTTTTATTTATATAAATAACTCATCATAAAATTTTATCGTACAAACATGTACAATTCAAAGTTAACTTAAAAGTAAATATCGCAACTTCAGCCACGTTAAACTTAAATAGTGACAAGCACAGAACCGAACCCCCTCCCCCAGCCAGAATACTGATAAAAGTCCACTCAACAACTTTGATCACCAGTCGTTTGAGCCCAGGTCCTGGAACATCTTGTCTTTGATCTTTGGCCGCGGGTCTTCTGTTATTTTGGTGTCCACTGCTCCTACTTGCCCGAGAATAAATTCAAACTCTGCAAAATTAAAGAAAGATTTTGTAGATTGAACTTAAACAAAGTAACTTATACAATAACAATAGGTATATAATTTTTTCATAAAGTATCTTTTGGTCCCCTATTAATATTCCCTATTAATATATCATCATTGCTTTGAAATAACCTCGTATCTCATATTTTGTGACATACAATTTTAAACTTAAATGTGAAGGTAATTAAGTTCAAACTCATACATCTTGAAATATCAGATACGAGTTTTATACAAAGTGGTAACAATATATGATGCCCATATTAACAAATGCAGAGTAACCATAGAGTAGCTAAGACATGCTCTGTCCTTATATATCATTATGACATTTGACATCGACATGATAACAAAGCAGGGCTGAGCTACTCCACTGTTAATCCACATTTATTAATAAAGGTATAATAGTTTAAGATCAAAAACATATATTGTTCCTTTACTTTCTTAACCTCGTATCTGATTGAATAGTTAGATAGGAAAAGCAACCATGTTCCCTTAAGAATAAAGACAACTTTCCTAAATAACTATTCAATCAGATACGAGGTTGATAAAGTAAATGGATGATATGCAAAATAAAGCATTTTGTCAAAAATACCTTGATCAAATAAATAGATAACATCTTTAGTAAGGTTTCTTACCATCACAAGTCAACTTGGTTCCTCTGAGCTCATGCGGTCCCACAAACTGTTTCTTCATGTCTCCCTCAAAGTAAACAAACACACTTGGCAGATTTCTCTCTGGGAAGTTGGGTATGCACGTCTGAGCTATCGCTTTTAAGAACTTTGTGTACGGGTACTTAGCTGCTAGCTCTCTTAGGTGCTGGTTAAGGAGGGCACATTGCTGTATACTGAAATTTACAAATAAAACATGAAAATTTAAGAGTCGAACTAGTTCATTTTGTATATATATTATGAGTGGGTAATTGGAGAGTACAATACTAACTTGTTATGTACCACCACTGATAGGGGGCACCCTATCCCATAAAGTATTAATTACTTGACAATTTAATTGATTTGTACTATTTTCATGTGTTGTGGGACAGGTCAACGGGAAACAAACAATGTGACAAAACATGGAAAGCAAACCATACATCAGCAAGCAAAAACAAACTCTTGTAATAAAGACTAGCATAGTAAACGTACCCTTGCTTATATAAGTGAATGACGACCCAAATGCCTTCTCCAGCCTTGTTAACCTCTTGCACATAGTCTTGTCCAGAGACCTCCCGTACATCTCCAAACTTGGGTTTCTCAGACAACCGCTTCAGCTCCGCGATGCGTTTCCTTCTGTACTCTTCTAGAACCGCCTCGTCCTCCGAGTCTTCCAACTCATCTAGACCGTCCAGGTCAAGCTCTGATAACTGTTTGTCCTCTAAACACAAAAAAATAAAGAAATTATAACTAGACTACACGGTAATTTACTTTTAATGTGGTAAGAAGAGGTTGTATTAAGGAAAACGGCGTAAGATAAGTACCAAACAGTTATAATTTATGTAAATAAGCAACAGTTGCAAATAACCTAAAAAAAAGGATACATACTTTCAGCTTGTTTCTGCTGAATTGTTTGTTCGATCATATTAACTATTTCATCCTCAGAAATTTCTTTCTCCTTCTGGGGAATAATTCCCTTTGAGCGGAGGACATCATTCCATTCTGTATCCTCATTTGGGTTCTAAAAATAAAATTCACCGTTATTACCGTCTTTTGAATGCACGTTATAATTATAATACTGGATAGATATGCAGACCGTCATTATTTACCTGCATTTTAAAGGATTTTTGTTACTTCTGTCTTAAATTAGTACTTTTTTATTGTTTTAAAACTGGAAACTTGACACCAGTCGCCTGACTCAACTCAACACGATAAATATTAGAAGTTTTTTGACAGGTGTTAAACGAAAGCTCGTTTTTAGATCAGCTGTCAGCTAGCTATTGTAAATTTAATTGATTTATGAATGTGCAATTGTTAAATGAACTATAATGGTTATCATATATCAAAGAATCAAACAAACTATTGAAATTTATATCTATTTGAATAAAACATCATCAAATGGTTATCCAAGGTTATAAAACGCCATTGCACAATTTTCACAACCATAAACAATGCTTTAGTATTTTATCTTGTTACATTTGTATTCATTATTATTATATATTACTTTTATGTAAAATGCTCAAAAATCTGCATTAATTAATTCAACGTTACATTTTTCAGATTGCCCATTGGATACCTATATAAATTTCGGTACTTACCGGTTTTCACGCTAATTTTGACAATGACACGTCTTTTTTTCTACGCGAAGTTGTCAACTTGCGTCGTGTTGGAAAAATTGCATGTCGCTATGTTCAGTCACGTCAGTTCTCGAAATAAATAAATTGAACATGGCTGATATCGAGGGACATAAACATCGGGAAACTAATTTCCATGAGGGCGAAGGTAATTAAAGTTACGTTATTATTGTGTAGGACGAGTGAGTTAGTGGTTCGCGCGAAAGGCTGGTGCGGGGCGGTCGAGTGCCGTCTCGCGAGTTAGGCCTCGCGTTTCCTCTGTGACATTGAGACTGGGATCTTTTTATACCTGCTGGTGGAGCGGCTCGCCAGGGCGCCAGGCCTCCCGGGGCTAGGCGGGAGCATGGCCGTGCCCGCAGGGAGGACCCTCCGCTCAGGTACCGCTTTTGCCTTTGTTTTGGTTGTATATTTGAACAACTGCGAGCGAGGTTAAGTACGTCGGTCGCATAAAATACCATTAATTGTTGTGTTGTTGATAACAATTACAGTTTTTGCAATGCCGTGCACTTTGTACTGATGACACGCGAAAATGTTGACGTCGTTTTTTTTATTCAGCACACATTCAGAAGTCAGGAACTTGTTGGATTTTTTACAAACGGGTAAAATATGTAAATGCGGCTACGTCAATTGTTTTAAGGCATTCATACATTGTTGAGATTGATTTAAGTTACATGCCATTTACAAAACAATATTATTATTTTATAATTTATAAACAAACATGTCCTAGAAAGTGTGTGGTTACACAACTAATAATTACTATTGCTAATGGGCACATACGGTTTACTTTCTAAACAAATAATGTTAAAATGTGTGTCGCAAACCTAGTTTTTGTTTGCATTAGATATTTTTTTATCATTTTTTAACTCTTCCAAGAAAGCTGTTCACCTACTTGAATTTAACTAACATTCATAACATAACTGCAAGTAATAAAATATAAATGATTCATGATTTTTAACATCCTCACTCCGGACGACCATATGTCAAAGAAATTTAGTTAAAATTGGCAGCACTATTCAATTCTATGGTAATATGTTATTTAATTTGTGCTTACTTGTGAAGTACATGGGTAATCAGGGTGGGTCACTCTTGTATGGGATAAAAAAAATATGTTTTTTTTTATCGGGCACAGTTTTAAAAAGGTGCAATAGGATGACAGTAAATAGTATTTAAAATATCTTTGCAATCTGAATTGATCTTTTGCCTCCGGATCCAAATCATATCTTTTTTTTGTAAATTGTATTGAGCATCTCAGAGCTTGGGTAACAAAAAATCATTTTATTAGGGATAAAACAATCAAAATGTATAATACTTTGTTATTTATTAGTTACTTAACTAGAATACAGTCTACTTAAAGTATAGTTATTGGTAATATTATTATGCCAAATTAGTTTAAATTGCCGCAAAGTCCTTTTTACTCTCAAAATTAGGCATAATTTTTCGCGACACAATAATTTGGGCTTTTATGTAGCCGTCTTGTTTTATATTATTACACAACGTAGCCGATGCTTCTATGACTGCTTTCACTGCCCTTTCCACAGCTTGGGTATGGCAAGGTAGACGTAATAAAGGAATCTCTCCTTCTCCTTTTTGTTCAATGAACAGTTTGAGGTTTTCTTGGCTAAGTGATTTTAATACTGGTGGTTCAGTGATGCTTTCTTGCCAATCTAAAATATCGTAGTAAGTTGTGGCATTTAAGTTCAATTTTGGTGGTTGAAACAGCCGCAATTTGTCTGATGTAGTACTTCTAGCTTTCAAGATTCTGCGGGCTGCTAATTCACGAATATGCGGCTGGGAGTCAGTCAACATTGCAAGCAATACATTTTCCGGGTGTGCGTAGTAACCGTTTCTTTGAATGACTGGATCGAGAATTGCTTTCAAATTTGTGGGTATCTGGTCTCTAGCCTTTGTACGTTCTCTTTGCAACTTACATTTATCTATAACTTGGGAAGTGGAAGCTTGAAGAACTGCTGAAGCAATTGCAGCTCCTGCCCTGTTTGACACTCCAAATCGATCGCACGTTTGAGACAGTAACGCATAATTAACTTCAGCGACGGAATTACTCTGTGATTCGATGTTTGTACTTTGGGAGTCTAATTCAATGAAATCTCCATCTTCCAAGTCAGATACACTGGATACAGAGAAGTTGTCAGGCTCTTCTGTACAAATTGGGGATATTTTTTGACGCTTACTCTGAGACTCTTGACGTAGTAGCTTTCTTTTCAGTGCCTTTGACAATTGTTGTGTGGTGTCGACGTCTAAGCCCCCTATTACCATTTTTCGAACAGTTCGTTGGTCTACTAAGAAGCATCGCTCCCGAACTGGTATTTTTTTATGTTTAGAACAGGTACAGTTTAAAATATCTAAACATTTGCAAGTCGCAATATCAAATATTTTTTTACCTCCGCGACGAAATTCCTCCAATCTATTTTTTGGTATATTTGGATGAGATTTCAAGATGTTTTTGCATTTTAAATAATAACTATGCAACATAACTTTCATTCGTTTCGGTTCCACAGTAGGAATAGAAGCTTTATTCCAAATTTCACGAAGTTTATTGATGAGAATGATCTCCAATTCTTTGTAAGTTGGTTCTTTTTTAGTACTGTTTTCATACTTCAAATTGTGCCGCGTCCAGTCATAAAACTTCATAACATCTTCATATGTTGGCAACACGTTATCTTTTAAATCACACGTTACACCAAATAAAGGACATTTCCAAGTATTACGAGTACGTTCCATTCTTAAAAACCACTACAAAACACAACAATAACTTTTAAATTGTTTGTTTAGCTCGCGATAATTATGTTTGGTGATTGTTCCGATTTTCGTGTCACTTATCTCATTTTACGTACACTTATTAATAGTCAAAACATGTACAATTATAATTTTAACAAGTAATTAAATATATTTTTAATCATATTCGATAAAAACAAATGCAAATATATATAATTGAAATTATTAGTTTTTGACAGATAAAACCCGCGAAAATCCTGTTTTTTTTAAATTTCAATGACAATCCGGAGGCAAAAAGATGCGTTCAAGTCTAACCATTTTTTGCCTATCGTATAATTACACTAAATGGCACCTTTTTAACGCCGTGCCTGTTTAGAAATGAAAAAAAAATAAAAATGACCCACCCTAGTAATCAATCACGAGGTAAAGATGCTTATGTTACAAGTTTAAATATAGATACTAAATGGTCGTTTGTGCTTTTTTTTTTAAATAAAGTCATAACTAAATTTTTAGGTTAGGTTAGGTTAGGTTAGTTAGCTATTATGTAAAATAATGTATATTTTACATAATAGCAAATACATTAAATTTGCCCTCAAAATATCAACTAAATATATCTATCATCTATTATCATTGTTCGTAGCTTTAGATCATGGAAATGAAGTTTATTAATGCTAATTATGAGCTCCGAATGATCTTAACCCACTTCCTCACTGCTACTGCATGTTAATCAAATTTACATCCAAACATTCTACTTGTACAGTGCGTGTTTGTGCAAGCTGTTACATTACCTTTTAGTATCTCCGTCTAAATACCCACTAACTGTCGTGTGGTACATGACCACATGTCTGCGATAGAATTATTATTTTGTGCTCTTGTAAAGTTCTCTCTCTTGTCTTAACCAGCTTATGCCCACAATACCGTCTGTGCAGTTTTGGCAGTAAAACTCCGTCTCCAAGCTATTAGTTATTTACGTACCCAGATTTCAAATGCATTGGTTGAAAGATTAAACTGTAAAGATGTAACCAAAAATAAAACTAGCGCACTTGCGTTTTATAACAATATTAAGGTTTAGTATCGTATTTATTTATGTGATGTGACATGTATAATGCAGATGATAATAGGCTGTATTTTGTAAACATGATGAGTATATCCATTTTATTGCACCTTTCAGTACATGGTTCATCATAATCATCATCAATACATGCCTAAAAAGTTTATTAAGTGCACACATTATCAATAAATGTGACTGCTGCATAATTTTGTGCTTATCTGGGTTTCTCAGTTGGCTTATCATTGCTGAACGTGACTGAGAAAGCAAGATAAAAATGAAGTTATTCAACAAATGTAACTCGCAGTGTTTAATCTCTACTACCTAGTTTGTTCTTTTTTCATGGTTTCACGTGGTACAGTCGGCAGCAGAAGTAGCTACGCAACTGAAGAAGTCAAAATGATCTGCACTCAACTCTATTGTCAAGACAAAATGTTGTGTTTAGATCATTTTAAGCATGTTATTCTGCTTAACTGCTTTTGATGCTGACCGGATCCCTTTGACTGCCATACATATTGTTGGTCATAATGTATTGTTAGTAATTATTTTTTTGTCATAACTTATTTTAGGCTGAAGTTACTGTTTTTAATAAACGTTTATCGTGTAGATTCGTTAGGTTAGGTTAGGTTAGTTTTATAAAAATCCTGAAAAAATAACCGTGGCCTGAGAAAAATGCATTATGACTTGCGAAAATTATGACTTGAAACAGATTATGACTAAAAATAATTATGGCAGTCAATAGAGACCCGATGCTGACAGATACTTTAGAGATGGAATAAATCTCGTAACATATTTTAAAGAAGTATATGAGCTTTATCTACAGTAATCTAAACAATGTGTCCTGTAACCACGTAATTGCATGCTTACTGAAGTTTGGTTAGCACCTTCCTCTTTAAGATGTTCCTAGTTAAATTTGTTCATTTAATTCAATTAGTAGTAGTTACTCCACTTGTTGAATGAAACTAACATGTTTTGGAATATGAATCAGCCGCACCAAAGTTTGTCTTACTGATCTCTGTTGAAACTCTTTAATGATCGTTCATGAACGTATTAATTCAAGACTATTATACTAGCAATAAAAAATTAAGAAAAATTGCTCTAAAACTGTTGTTAAAGTAAAAAAAATATTGACAGTCTAATTCGCGCTTAAGGTCGGTAAGGGCTACTCTGCAGAGAGGTAGGGTAACTACTGATACTAGTTTAAAAAATAAAATATTTTCTGGCGATTAATAGTTACAATTACTTACCTCGACCCATATCTTTTCTTATAGGTATTTGCTTCCCTTTTTGTTTACAAACAATCCTTATCACATCCAATGTTCTGTTTTTATCATGCTTATTGCTACTATCAATTCATTACCACGTTTCTTGGAATGAGAATACAATTACCATTTATAGGTAATAATCAAAAATCAAACTTAGTCATTATTACATACACGCTTGTAGTGAATCTTAAATAAATACACCTGCCCCTTATTTCACGCGCAGGCTTATATGAAACCCAGTCATGTATCACCGTGTTCAATTCGCAATGTATACCGAATTGTCACCTGTCACGTGTCATTGTCAAGATGGTGAAATAGGGGGCTGGAGTTCTGTTACTAAGTTCTATATTAATGTTTTTCCCCTTAAACACGACTTCACGATTTAATTCACTATTACCTATTAAGACTGCGCCGAACGTCCAGTGGCGCCCTCATTACTATTATTGTCTTCTGCTAAAATAAAGTATTGTCTTGAAATTGATTAATCTTCGTATATCAGAAAAAAAAAGTAATAAGGACACTGGACGCTAGGCGCAGTCTTAACCCTTTATAAGGTAGAGGCGATTTTGCGACCACATACATTTATTTAGAACATATTCTGTGGTTTATGCACGAAAAATTACTTGCTTTTAAATGATTCCCGAGGAAGTGCCAACATGAAACTACGTATTTGAATTTTACGTAGCATAACTGTACCTATAACTGGGACCTTATAAAGGGTTAAATGTTATTCAATATTAAGTGGTCCTCCATCACCATCAGTCAAGAATCCAAATCAAGCTAATCTTATCATATCACTTATACATTTTAGTGCTATCAAAACATAAGCTTAACCAAACGTTATCAATTGCTTGAATTAGAATAATCTCTACATCCTATTACAAATGTGAGCAATTGAATTAGTTTGTTAGAAATTATTCTTTCAAAATTAACAGAAGAGGGTTTTGCAGATCACAAAATTCTATGTATTAAGTTGTGATGTTTGGGATATATAATATATCAATCCGGCGGCGGAGTCCTACCCACGCTTCGTCTTCCGGGACAAGTCCTTTACCTCGTCGGCTATCCGTTCTTTAACACGTTCACAGTCCAGTGCCTCATATATTGGTCACGACGAACTACCTCCTCAAGTCCGTGCCCCAGATATTAATAAGGAACGACCAACGTGCTGGACTGACGAGGAAATTGAACCGTTTTGTATGTGCACTGTTAACGTTTTAATCAGTGTATAAAGCCTTTGTTCGTGTCATAAATCAGTAGCATTATATCTTAGCCATACTGCGTAATAACCTCAATGAATCATTCCGTTACATAAAATCAAGTTCTCCATCGCATATTGACGTGTATTTTGTTTGGCGAATGCCCAAGGACTAGTCTGTATTTGATCGGAAACGTCTAAAATTACGATACACCTGCGTGTAACTAAATCTAATTGACCTTCCCTATGCATTACTCTGTGTGAATAAGTAAAGTGGCCATCAAGATCACCAGATCTTTGTGTTTTTCTTTGGGCACACGGAACTTAAACTTGGGGCCGGGTCTTCCTGTAACCAGGTTATATGTGACAGCTCAGGGTACGGTCGGCCAAGTAAGTGGTCCACCAGTTTTGAGAAATGAATCTGTGAGATCAAATTATCGCTAAAATTGACACTTACCACTGTCGTAATATTATTGCATGGGAAAATCGGGTGCAGACCCACCGTACCACTAAACCGTACCACTGACCAAAATTAGTATCATAAATATGAGGTAGGTTTAGGTTTTGTTAGTTCTTCAGCAGGCCCGGAGGGCCAAACTACCCAGAAATAGGAGCTCTGCGATAGCAGAGCTCCGTCGACTCTATTAAATTCTATTTTAATAGAAACTAGCGACCCGCCCTCGCTTCGCTTCGGTTTATATGAGTTTTCTGTAACACCCGTTCATAAAAAAATCATTTATTATACATGTAAACCTTCCTCTTGAATCCCTCTATCTATTAAAAAAAACCGCATCAAAATCCGTTGCGTAGTTTTAAAGATCTAAGCATACATAGGGACAGACATCGGGAAGCGACTTTGTTTTATACTATGTAGTGATAATTGGTCATAGTACCACCAGTGGTACGGTTTAGGGATAGGGTGGGTCTGGAAGGGGAAAATCGAACTTGTTGTATCATGACTTCATGACGTGCAAATAAACTTCAACCGTATAGGGTGGTAGACCACATTTTTGGCCGACTGTACATCCGGATCGCTACCATGTGTTCGCTTTGTTGTGTTCCGGTGTGGGAATAAGACAATCTGTGATGATCCTATTGTGTGCTCGTCTGCCATTTCCGCCATGAAAAAACGAACAAGCACGTTAAATAGGTCATCTCTACCCTATTGCTAAAAGTGCTAGAGCGGGTTCAGATAATTTTGATCACCTTATCTGCTCTGATAAACTTATTTGAGTGCGATTGTGCAAATTTATGGCTGTTAACGTTTCTACAATATCGTTGACATGGTGCGTGAATTTAGTTCTGAATGATCAGTGTTGGCTTTACCACTATATCTAAAGATGGTTCCCGAAAGTGGCTTTATGAACACTAGTAAGCCGGTCTCGGTTAGCTTCGGTTTATATTTACGAGTTGTTTTGTAACGCGTGATATACCATCCACATCCATACTATACTAAAATTATAAAGGCGGAAATAACTATCGTCTGTTACCTTAAATCCAAAAAAACAGGAAGGGCAGGGGAATGGCAGAAGTGCTTGGAGCTGACCCAGGATCTGTAAATAACTCGACATTCACGAAATACACCTTAAAAGGAGTGAAAGCCATTGTTAAAAAGTGTAATTAGAGAGAAAGATACTTTTTACCCACGATAAACGACTTCTACGCGGACAGAGGATACGTTAGGTAAAGTCAAGGAATTTAATTCCTGGTCAAATTCAAATTCAAAATCATTCATTGCGTGTCACATTTCGTTTACATTAGATGGAACTACAGACAGGTATGCATGTGACGCCCTGCGCGGTAGGACTAACTATTTATATATCCTTATTTTAACTTAAAGTGACGTAATGGATCAAAACGTATTAGACATCTTATGGTTTTATTTACAGTGTCATATTGACAGTTCAAAGTGGACTAGGAATTAAATTCTGTGACTGTATATACAATATATACGTCAGGGGGCCTAACATGGCTGCGTTTATCGCGTGACAAAATGTGGATAAAACGTCCGTCACTTTCTATTCTGACACGTAAGAGTAAGTACGAGAGTGACGGATGCTTTATCTACACAATATCTTTCTGACCATGTGATAAACGCCAACCATACCAGGCCCGCAGGGATAATTTCGCTTCCTAGTAGTGATATTTGGAAAATTTGTTAAATGGTTTCAGAGATTACCCTTACCATAAAAATTACTCTTTATAATATAGCGGTTTTCTGCGACCCTAAATGCTTCAAGGTCTTTATAACCCGATTTGATTTTGCATATCAAATCGCCAATCCCATCTCGCCGCGCGTTCTCGTGTACCTGCTACGGAATGCGCCGGCGCCGGAGTGGCGACCGATTCATCTCGCGGCTTGAGTTACGGGTTAGGTCGAGTAGAAGCTTACGTCAGGTGATAATGCTGGCAAGATTACGATTTTTCTTTAAGAGGACGCATATGCTATTATGTAGCCGCGTTTAAAAAGAGATTAGAGGTGACAGTTTTACCATATACTTACGTCAAAGTGCATATGAATTGACAGCTATTCCAATCCCAAACTATCGCGGTTTCATAATACAGTAAGTGTGTTTGGCCATCTGGATCTCAAAATCTCAATAAACATAACGCTTATGTTTCTCCGTTCTTTGGATAATATACAACTAATCATGTATTTCGATTGTAAAAAAAACGACTAGGTATATATAAAATTTGGTTTTTCAAAACGCGAGACCACTTGACAGCTATAGGAGCGTATCTCAGTCATGTCACAACGATGACGTCATAGCCCGGCGCTCGACGGGAACAAATGTGCGACCCTCAAGCGCTCCAAGGCTTAAGTGCGTATTCCTCGTCGGTAAAACGATCAAGAATTGCCGAAAATGTTAATCCATCAAATGCCAGTCTTCTCGATCTCTATACAAATGGGACCAGATCTTGAGATCGTGGCATTGACCGTGGCTGCAAGGGAGCTATGCAACCTCGTGCATGTTAAACTGTTGGTTGGCTCCCGATCGGCGGCGCGACATTGACGCATTCTTCGATAATTGGCCACCAATTACCACCAACTGCATGATACTGGGTACAGTCAGTTCAAGCTGAGAGGAGCGAATGGTTAAAAATAGGTTTTTAGTTTTCTGCCTTTTGCTGGCTATTCTTGTTTCTTGAAACCTACTTCCGATCCCGTTGTGTGGATATTTCAGACTCTGGTTCTCACTTGTGTAAGAGATCTTTAGCCTGTTACAATAATGAGAACTTTCGGGATCCGGTTAAAACTAACGTTTAGATAACTACGTGATCAGTTTGTGATTCCATACATTTCAAGACGATTGAACAGAAAAACGATAGCGGCGTTTGCATCTTGGCCCTCAGACACCTGTCTGACTCGCTCATGTACTTAGTTACTGGCTATACATATTAAATCTTGTACATAGTGCGCTCGACGCCAGCGGAACGCGACGCAAGCTCAATATAAGCGTGGCGATAATGGTCACACGGACAGCGTTGCGCTCTGCTTGCGTTGCGCTTCGCTCGCTTAGAGTCGACATCATGCTCTGCTCCGCTTATGTCAAGTCGAGCGGTTCGCGACCCGTCGATCGAACGCTTTTATATTATCAACAATGAGCGGTTGACGGACGCAAATAATGTCAAACGATATTCATAATATGGATAAGACTACATTGAATTATTCATTTTATGCTTTCGTCACAATGTTGCATGCGTCAGCCGCCCGTTAATTATCAAACAGCTACTTGTTGCATCTTCCACTTCTTGAATGATTAACAATTTTCAATCAACGCTCAAGTTTTCTCAGCCTCAGCATTTTCTCTCCTTAACGCGATCACAACGAATCAGATCACAGCGTCAAACACGCAGATTGATGTCAATCTCATTCGCGTGAGTGGAAACGCCGCCGTAGAATTGATGATTTTGATTGATGATTGATGGTTCCTGTATCAGCTATCGTTGACGATAGGTTAGCTAGGCAATGTAGTGTTCTATCAAAGATTAAAGGAACACGGAGTAATGTCAGTTATTATTCTGCCCTGGCAGGCGTCCAATCGCAGGTTATTGACTTGAGCGACTCTTTTTTGGGAGACGGCCAGTTGCACGCCGTGTATCTAGTCATAGCGCAACCCACATGAGTAACGGCAGATATTTATTGAACTAATATTGAATATTAATAATATCTAGCACACTGAAAGGTACTGATCTATTCTATGCGCAACGGGTACGACGATAATATATTGACGTCAAAAAAAAATTGGTACTCATTACCGAACGAAATTAATGTTGCAGATTTTTTTATGTGCTATTGTTGGCCTCTAATTTGGCTTCATGAACTTATTTGTAAGGTAATAGAGACGATAATTCAACAATCACATTTTTTTTTTACTAGTAGCTGGTATTTTAGTTGCCAGTAATTAGGTGCTTCCAATATGAATAGTTTTTCATAACAATTGGAAAGAGGCAAAGGACCTCTATTCTACTGGTTAAAACCATATTGCCTTAGAAGTGTTATCGTATTGTTTTTAACTCTACCAAGTATAATCAAAACGTTGACAATACGATAACACGTCAGAAGCCCAGACAGCATGTCACAATCTACACCACATTACGTTACATTACGTCACATTACATTATTGACGTTGTTGATCCTGTAGTGAATAATCAACAATTTAATCAATATTCACCTCTCCCTCAAACCACAACGTAACAGTCCGTAATTACTGGGTAACGTAATGGCGGTGGTATTTCCGACGTACATAATGATCTTTACACCGTTTACACCATTTAAATTCCAAGGACCGAAAGAGACGGTGTTATAATAATCAGTTAACTCTGTCCCGCTCGCTGCTTGGAGCTTGGATACTTAAAGACTGTACACGATAAAATCTGGCCATGCATGATCTGGTGTATTTTTTTAATGAATGCTAATTTTCAAGCAGCACTTTTTTGTAATAGTCAGTGGTTATGAAACTACATAATAAAAATACAATCATAATAAAATGTAAGAGCGTCTGTATCTTAGACCCTTATATAATCCACAGTACCTTTATTTTTTTGTCCACGATCTTCTGACAGTCTTTACCAAATTCTCCGTTTTAAAACATTTTATTATTTTTAATTATACAAGCCAAATTATACGTTATTAAATTATCTTACCACAATAGTTAAAACTTTCCTAATTATATTCAGATTAAGATAGTTCTGAGGTTTTTTAACTTTGGCGAATTTGACTTTTTGACAAATAAATGCCTCCCATACAAAAACAACTTTCAGTGCTTGGAGTAAAAAGTTTTCCTGACTACTACAAATAGAAATGAGTTTCAAAAAGTATTTTTTTCGTAAGACGACATTCTATTGTGGGTAAAACTGCTTGTAACAATATAAATACAGTTGTGGCGTAGAAGCAGGAAGTGAGTGAATATTGTCAAAAAACGCTGTACAAGAGATGAAAGGTATGCTAGAATATATTTGGCGAAAACTAACACATACCCATACATTATGATATGATTTTATTTCATTATATAGTATTATAATTATACAACATATTTAAAAAAAAACTGCTTGATAATATGCATTCATCGCAAAGATACACCAGATCATGCATGGCCAGATTTTATCGTGTACAGTCTTTAGTTAAACAGTAGTTTAACAGTTTTTATTAAGGCTGGTCTCATCGCGAGATTGCATGATGCCTTTACGGTATACCCTGACTTGCTTGACTTCCGTAGACAAGCCTGTTTGTTAGTATGAAGCCTTAGTAATGAGTATAATTTTAACGTTTCTTTCAAACAGGGAAAGCACGTCTGGTGTGTCCATACGTTTTCATTTTGCGTCCGTGTGTTGAATCAGGTACTCCACCATCATATCAGCAACAGGGTTCGTCAAACTCACGTCACTGTCATCTTCAAGTTGACAAGCCCATCTTGTCGACCTTGTTGTTTTATGTCGTGCAAAAGAAATTAACCCTTTGGGCGGCAGACTACTTAATTGGTCTGTAAGTACAGATGAAAATCGTAGCTATGAATGATATGAATACCTACATGCGGCGTGACGTGTGTTGTGTCGTTGTGTACGTCAATTTTGTTAATTATTGTTGTTTTCAGTTCAATGAATTTCCCATAATCGTTGTTTATTTTTATTAGTAGCAGAATTTCCATTTCCGTGTTTTTTCCCTGTCACGTGTTTTCCTGTCGCATTTTTCCCCATTCTAGAAATCAATATTTCTAGATTCTAAATGTTTCTTGATATTCGGGCCTGTTGCAAAACTAACATGACCTAAACCTACCTGTTTGACCTAATTTTAAGTGAAAAAGTTTGCTCCCGGGAGGAATCTGGATCAGAAAGTATACCACTGGAAAAAAATTGGATTGGGAAACGATGCAAATTCGCGTAGAAGAAACTGTTTTAAAAATTATAATCTAACAAGCCTCCAATGCATCCAAATACCGCATCTATCTTGTGATTTACCTGTACATTGCACTAAACAGCTTGAGGATTGTAATTTACTTTTTCTCTCCTGTTTAAAAATAAAATATCTCATCATCAATCATTATTATCTGTCTCTAAGATACTTTTCGTTACATAGATGACACAATCTAAGAATATGTCAAAGTTTTCATTATAAACTTTACATATAAGGTGCTAACAAATTAGTTACAGATATTTTAAGAGATAATACATTACATTAAAACAATTTACTTTTAACTGTAATTAAGGAACCTTTGTATATCATTTTATTGTTTTAATTTACCGAACAAAAAATATAAATTATAATTAATCTTTAAAATAATCACCCCTATTATGTACCTGTCAAGATGTTTAACACTGTTTGTCAAAAGTTGTTTTTCATAAATGTCATTATGATTCGGCGGGAAAACTGTAGGTTATTAAATACTAGCATCTGAATGATAGTTTAAAGAGGTTCTAGAATGTCTAAAGAGGTCTCATTTAATTATCTTATTAACAGGGTGTTTTAACGTAGCAAATTTGTTTCCTACTTTTCTCCAAAAAAACATAAGAAAACCTATGATGTTTCATAATTAAATGTACTCCGAGAGCGGAGTACTATCAGCTGTAAAAATATCGGTATCTAATTTGTTAGCACCTTATATATTAAGTTGATTTTGCAAATATCTAACACTGATTTTTGTCACGCCGAAGATATCCAAAGCGTTAACATTCTCAACACGACCATTCTGATGATACCGAGACCTCGGGTGCATACCCAATGAAGACTCGTGCTTAACAGTTTACACGTTCTCCTGCTATAGATGTGAGACTATGCCGATACTACAAACTATTCAATGTTTTACAAGGATTATCCTTCAATTCGTTGTAGGTATGTGTAAAAAATAGCATGACACTAACAACGCCCTTAATCTAAGTACAGTCGCGCTCAGCAATTTTCATCTCTCGTCTCCATCCGACGGTGTTGCCATCCAATTTAAAGTTTGGTCGTATTTCAGGCGACAACCACGAGGTGGTTGGCAAGCTGAGCTTGCGGTTAAGCTATAGGAAAATCAAAAGTAAGTGCGTGACTGCGTGTGCGCGTGCTATGTTGTTCGGTGTATTAACTGTATCGTCTTCGTTTAATCCCAGTTTGTAACTATGTTCCGTAATCAGTTTCAAAAAGAGTTATCCTATTTGGCTCTAAAGAAACTGATTATGTGTTTCAGTTACGAAATGGCGGTTAAGGATCTTCATAAGTAGATAATCATTACAACCGCTCGATCGGCTAATTAGTTGATGTTAACCAGTTACAGAAAATTTATGGTAAATTATGCACTGTCTTCTAGTTACTTGATAATCGACTTCAGTAACGGCTAATGTTATTAGGTATTTCAAAAACCTTGCCCGGATTATAAAAGCTATCGATATCCTAAACTGACGGATCGATCTCAATGTACAAAGACTGAAATTTGTGACCCACCTTAGGTCCAAAGTCTATTTGACATTCGACAACAATAAGGATGAGTTCCCCAAAAGTTACAAATGACTTGCCATCTCTAATGACATTGACGACTTCAAACATATTTTTCTTCAGCGGGTCACAAATTAACGTTCGTGACCGTACTTTTTTATTGAAAGCTATAGCTAGTTAGTCGGGATAGTTCCATGGAATGCCATTTAAAAATGAGCTCTGAAAGTCGGGTTCGCTATGATGAGGGTTCATCTATTTAAAGTTACGTTACCAAGCGATCGAGACGCTGCTTATTGATCGACAGTGCGCAATGAATGAGCATATTTTAAGAAGTCTGGGCTTTGACTAAAAGTTTAATAATCTATATTAGGTATTTTCAACATACAAGATTCCAAGAAAATGCGAAGCCGCGGCTGGGGTTCAACCAACTAAGTTATTGGAGCAACCAGCTATATCACCTGACTTTGGCAAGAAAAGGACATACCATAGCGATGTTGCTGTCGGATATTAACGATATCGTTTTAATAACTCGATATATTCTGTCAGAAGACCTAGCCGTGCATAATATCAAACCGAAAGAAGCAATATGAAAAACATATATGGGATTGACGTAAGCCATAGATTTGCTACTCGATGGCTCCCGTCAATTTAATGTTCTTTCAGCTTAGTAGAGTCCTGTCTGAATACTATAGTACAGTAAAACACAACCGACATGGCGTGTCGTGAATCTTCGTTCGCGCAGACACGAACAACGATTCCGATGATTTCCGAAAGCACGATTAAAACCCACGATCAGACTTGTATCTATTTTTTCCATCGCACGTTTGACGTTTGAGTGACACGCGGGCGCGCGTCAACATGTAGTCGCTAATAACCAATAATAGCACAGAATACAACATGGATCATGCTGATTGGTTCCTGCACTTCGAAAACATTTCATCTGCGCAGGTACATCGGTAAGCCATATCGGTTGTGTTTTCCTGTATACAAGGTGTTACAAAAATACCCGTAAAGCCGAAAGGGGGTTACATGGTACCTTATAATAAGTCCATTTACAATATTTGAGAACCGTACTATCACCGCATGACTTACCGGCAAAAAAAAGAAAACCATTATTGCTTTCATTGATGTGAAAACCCTATTTCAGTAAAATTAAAGAGTAAACTACGCAGATTGTTTATGTACATTTTTACCTAATTCGTGAAACGATTAAGAGACATACTAACAAAATGTACAGAATTCGATTAGATAGATATTACAAGTCGAGTTTTGGAAGATTTTAAAAGACCTAAACTACTTACGAAGAAACCTAAACTAGCACTTACTTTTTCGTAAAGAACGTCAAAATTACAGGAACGGCTCAAAGTGAGTTCTGCCTTGTTCAATGCACAACCTCGCTCGTCGGGATATGGTTTTACACCCATTTAAGTTGAAAAATTATTAAATTGGTAGGTAGGCCTCTCTGTTAAAATAATCTATGCTAACTCCGGTTCCCTGGCATGACAGCTTACTAGGGTTGACAATATTTTAGGCTTTGATAATTTATTAGATTTTTTACGGGGTATTTTGTAACACGTTGTATACTATAGTGATAGCTATAACTAATAAGGCGATCGAGCGGTTAACGTTATGTCACTCCTCATCAGTTCTAAAATCATCGTTAAACATTTGAACAAATCATCTCTTAGTTAGAATATACACTGTCTGTCTCATTGTTCTGCTTTCCTTCACGGTAAATCACTACAAAGACATCATTTATATTCGATTATTCTTCACTTGTCCTATGTCTACGGGTCACAGTTTCCACTTACCATCAGGTGGCCTGACGTGTGTGTTCTCTATGCCATAAAAAAAAAGTTTTTACTAAAAAGTATTGTTTAGAGCTAAGGTTGTTTCATCTTTCAATGACGCAACTGCAGGCGGGTTAAAAACAATCGATTTATATGTCTGTTAGCTTTATTAATCCACTTGACTGTCTAGCTCGCAAATTAGAGCAGACGTATTCTTAAAAATATTTAACTTTAGTCCTTATGGCTACTGGCAAAAAAGCAACATTGTTATTTTTCCAACCGCTTGACTTAGTTACCTACTTTGGTGTCCAAGGTAGGTATGTCAAGTGGTAGTCGGATGAACTAAGGTAAAGTATCGATCCAGCGCTATAATCCAGTGACGCTAACTCGTCACTTAACCAATTGAATCAGATTCCAACCCAGGCAGTTGATCAGTTAAAACCAGTCAAGGTAAATGATCTTTCTATCCATGCATGTACACATTTATATTTTCTTAAGCTTTCGTATTTGTTTCTACACATCACTGGCTGTCTAAAATGTCCGTCTGAAATTCAAGAAAATTACAATATTTATACAATTTATTTATATATTTTAAACGGTTGTTTACGCATTGCTATACGCTAAACCGAACGCAGAATACATAATGTATTTATTATAGGAATATTGTAATTTTATTTTACAAAGCGTAGGAAGTTTTCCACAAGAACGAAAAACTGGTCAAGGTCAAGAGAATCTTACGTTTTTTTTGTACCACCCTCGACTTCGTCGTTACTTAACATCATCAAACGCAAATCCATTTTGGATTTAATAACAACTGCCGAATTCATGCCATATCGCACGGTGAGAACGAAAGTGACCTAATACGAAAATCAAGCGTTTCTTCATAATTTTAGATGTATAATTAAGGAGAACCTTCCTAACACGTAAACAATTTTTGTTCATTTCCCAAAAAGCTTGATTTTCATATTAGGTCACTTTCGTTCTCACCGTGCGATATAACGCCGATTATTGTGCCAATCCGCCTTTTACATTTTCCACAATAATAATGAAACCGTTCCGTATCTTACCGTTCGGTTATTTAACTAACCGTTTACAGCAAAAATGGCAACACAGGCCACTCGAGGAAACACCAGAGCACAGTCTAGCTCCCCAGTTGCAAAACTTGCTAACGACAAAATGGTGTCATTATTATCGTCATTTATTTATGTGCGTTGTTCTATTTTGACTTGAGAGCAGGAAACAAACTCCTTTTGTATTTATGCTTAAAATATGTCAGCTATTTCAGACGTTATCAGATCGTGACGTCAGTTCTGCCAAGGTTCTGCCTAATCAACGCCGAATTAATCTGATGTTTACAAACATTCCACAATTATACATTTCAATACTTGCGTTGTGTTGAGTCTAAAGGAACATGTCTAGGTAAATATTGAACCGCGTGCGTTGAAGAGGCAACCGTCTACGTAATAAGAGGCATGTTTTGTTTCAATGTAATCGCATTACTATTCAGTACGTTCACGTCTCTATTCAGCCGTGTTATTTAAACGCTGTGCGTCGGACTATGCGATTTGCCATTCTGTAACAACATATCACATTAAACTACGAAAAAAACTACCTACGTGAGCTAGGTGTTTGAATAGTGTCATGTCATTATAGCGATTAAAAATAATTTAGGTACGTTTGTTTTTTCCTTATTTGCATAGTATCACTGTTGGATAAATACACCCATGCTCCGTGCCGTGAACTGCCGTCAGGCATCGACTGATCTATCTATTCATTTTAATTTGATTGAAACATTAAATCCACAGCACAAATTACAATTATAAGCTGTTTAAATCTGATAAACGATAGTAAATTCTTTATTGCACAAAATTACAGTTTTTTACACGTAATGCATTATTGATTAATACATGATGCAATTGATGTAACGTACTAATTTATACCGTCGCATAATATCACATAATTGATGTAGTAATGTTACAAAGTTTTTGCGCACTCGTGCTGGGATCATCGACAATGGTGTTGACTGTTGATCAAGCCAGGCCCGCAACAAAGGCTCACCGTGTCGGCATGCGGTGAATGCGATCAGCTGATCACCTCGCTCGCCTTGACTCGAGCTTAAAACCACTTTCAATTCGCGTCTATGTAGTTGGTACTATAACTCTGTACCTAACAGTCTGCCCTTTCCCTTTTACTCGACATTTGAGATTAAATCGGGGAAATGGGACGGACATAACGTAACATATAGGGGTAGGGTGCCGTAGCCAATTGTCAAAAACGGAACCTCTAATTTTATTACCTACGTCTGTTGCTCTCTCTATAGGTCTGTCAAATAATTTGAAACGATATGGCTAAAATTGGGCTAGTGCTTTCGTGTATTTATTGGTGTAATAAAATCATGAAACTACTTTTTTAGAGTACACTAGTGATTGATTGTGCAAAATGTGGTTACAGAATTATCAACAAGTTTTTTGGAGTTGTTGGTAAAGTCTGTAGCTCTGCCTACCGCACTCTAGCGATGAAGGCGTGAGATGTTTCCATACGGTAATAGCAAAACTGACATCATCACTGGTGAGTGATAAGTGTGATCACTAGTGAACGTAATTGTAAGGTGACAAGATTCACTAATGGTATACTGTGTTGCTGGTAGCACACTTACCGTACCTACCGTACCTTGTCGCTTTAACGCCTTTGATAGATTAGTAAAGCAGTTAAAACATAACGCTAACGTGACAAAGCAAAGTGTGCAGTGACGAGGCTAACCGTACCTTAAATTATAAATGTATCACAATTGAAGAATATATCGCGCCATATGAAATATGGAGGTATTCTTTTCACCCATGACAGAATAATATACTCTAAATACTCATGAAAGAAGAATCATTCAAATCGGTAAATAATTGGCGGAGAAATGTAATAACATACATACAAAAAAACAGACGATTTGAGAACGTTCTCCTTTCTTGAAGTCGGTTAAAAATATGACTAATATCAAGCTGAGTCAAGCTCAAACAACAAAGTTGAGACGCAGGGTGATATTTTTTGTTCGGCCTGTATTATAGTGGGCGGAGGCTTTGCGAGCAACCGTGTTTGATAGCAATAATGTTACCCAGTTTGGCAATATGCGTGCGGCGGAGTTCCACTCTACAAATAAAAGTTGGTATTAAAACAGTTCCTCGAACTGCAACACGCGAGAAGATGAAAAAACGCATGCAGAAGGGCGAATAGAAGGTCAATTTGAATTTAACTAAGTGCCTATTCCATATTATCCAGAATGAAAAACGTATTAAAAGGATAAATTGTAAATCCATTTTACAAAGCACGATCACCAACTTATAATTAGATAAATACTATTTGTAATTTAAAGTCATTACATCAACTTCCTTTTCTTTGTAATGTATCTGTCAGACCTGATCTGGGTAGTGATTCTCTGAACAACGACGGTCGGACGGACGGACGAGTGAATGTCCAAGCGGCGAGTTTAAGTAGTCCCGTCAGTGCGAACAAAACATATTTTAGCGCGTGAATTTTCAATTTTGTAGCATGGTTTCTGCCGACGGATCGAACGTAAAATGCTGCTTAATTGAAAATGCCGGGACTACCTAAACTCGCCGCTGCGATTTCGCTCGTTCGTCCGCCCGTCCGTTGTTTTTGAGAGAATAACACCCCAGGATCAGACTCTAGACGACTAAACAATAACTGTTGTATGACATCGTTAAATAATAAAAAAAAGACGTTAGTCCGTCCGTTTAGACTCCTTGTTCTTCCATAGTATTCGTTTTCAGTGATTTATATTACAAGAATATAATTATATCCTAAGAGGATAAGTCACAGACACGAATAACTAAAGGTTAAGATAGCATCCTACAATCCTATCATTAGAAGCAGAGTTCTCTAATAAATGCATATCCTTAGCCCATAAACAGATCCTTTGATACAATTTCGACTCTACAAGCAAGTGGTTAGTGCCCGTCCAACCGCAGCGTTCGCGAACATTGTTTCGATGCTATCGTGATAACTCTTGTCTTGACCTTCGTCGTAATTTCCGCTTGTTGGTTCATTAACTTCATTACCGATTGCTATTGTTTTTGATCGGTATCGCAACTATAATTTTCATTGTGTTTTTTTAACTTTGGTTAATAATAATAACAGTTTGAAAGAAGCAATGTAATACAAATACGAAAATGTTAAACGAGCTCACTTTGGCGGTATTTCCAACCAGTTATGACATGGGTGCCTTCAAGAAGAGAGCTTTCATTTCCCTTTTTGTTCCAACGCACCGATAACTCTTATTGAGTTGCTCGTGTTTATGGGGTGGTGATCACTTCCTATCAGGTAGCTCGCATGGTCGTTTGCCTCCCTCTCTTATAAACAAACAAAGGCAAAAACATGATGCTCCTTTACGGTAAACAACAGGCACTTTTATCGCTAGAATCTCTTCCAGGCAACATTAGAGAGAAGAGACGCAGCAACGTAAAAAAAAAAACAAAGTACGCGTTGCAAATAAAGATATTAAACTTGATTAATCGTATGTAATCGATTGTTTGAACCATTTGTTTTTTGAGATAACCGAAGACGAGACAGACGGACGGACGGACGAGACCGAAACGCAGTCACCTACAGTAGGTACAGGGGGCTTAGGGAGGCGGAAACCTCATATACACACAATTAGGTTACTTGGTTATACACTCAACGTCAAAAGTAAGTGACCAAAAGCAATTTTTGAAAAAATGTTCTAACATGACGCCTCAGATATCAAACAGTTGGACCACAGCTAAGCGCAGTTAACCATAGAAACGACGAAGACGAAAAAAGTTCCGTTGTGCGACGAAAAGTATCCCTACAATTGAATGGCTAATTTTCGTGACACAACGGAAAAGTTTCATAGAAAAATTGATTGAGTTAGAGTGGACAAGTTTTTGGTCCTTACCCATACCTATACCTAACAGATTATACCAAAGTGTCAATTTCAACTAAACATTTAATTCCTTAAGAATGATCATAATAACGAATGGGCGGACGATGGACGATGGAAAGGACGTTGAATGCTTTAAAAAATTTGGACAGTTTAATCAATTGTTTCTAAATCGTGCGCTTGACCCTTAATTGAACCACGCGCTGTCAATTGAAACTACAGTCTGTGAGCACTTAGAAGAATTTTCGGTTTTGTACATCTCTTGATAAGATCGTATGAGAGTGAGTGAAAGATAAGTACAAACCCGAAGCATCTTCTAAGAGCAGAGCAGCTATCGCACTGTACACAAGGAATCGAGCGTCTAATTTCAACTTTTGAATTTAATATTTATTGCTTTATATAATGCTAGATTAAGTAGTACCATTGTTAATATGTTTAAAAAATGACTGACTGCTGAGTTTCTTGCGGCGTTTCTTCTCAGCAGTGTCTCCTCTTGGGAAGCGCTGGTAGATTCTTGACGTGTAAAAGTGCCCGTACGGCCTACTTACTGAATAAACATCTTTTATCTTTTAACTATCAATGCGCAAATAAACACTTTTTTTTTAAATTTTATCTGGTCTACAATTCTACATATCATTCTCGTTTATTTATTCCCGGAGAACCAAAAGCTACAAAGAAACAGTAGAAGTCTTAGGCAGGAACATTATTTAAACTTTAAACCAATAAGAGGTTCTGGCCGATAGCAAAAAACCCGCCCAAGTGCGAGTCGGACTCCGCGGTTCCGTACCATAAAAAAACACATTTGTTGTAAATATTCATTTTATTCGGTTTTTAATATTTGTTGTTATAGCCGCAACAGAAAGACCTGTGAAAATTTAAACTGTTCAGAAATCACGGTTCACAGCCTGGTGACAGACAGCGGACAGACAGACGGACGGACAGTAGAGTCTTAGTAATAGGGTCCCGGTTATACCCTTTGGATACGTAACCCTAACAATCGAGGACTATCTATCAGATAAAAGTGCTTGGCCTAAACTAAACACCCAAATAACTGAATAATAACTTAATCGTAAGAAATATGTAAACATTGTATATTGTCTAGGGGACACGGTTTCTACCATCATAATACATACATACATACACATACATAAACTCACGCCTTTATTCCCAGAGTGGGGTAGGCAGAGCTACAGAATTTCCAACAACTATAAAAACTTTTTGATAATTCTGTAACCACATTTTGCACACTGAGGCGAAGATGTTTACCAGTGTATTAGTGACAGGTTGCAAACCCATCGCCTAACAGTACTACACGCCTTTATTACCTTGGTCGGCTTTTACGACATCCACGGAAAGATACGGAGTGGCACTATTCTAATCCGGCAACCACACGGGGAACCATCATAATTAAGTATAATTTTCATAATTATTTTTCTATTACTTACTACTAATTCGTTCTGGAGAAAATTCAGAGTTTTTACACATTTTCCTGCTCAACTACGCGTGAATACATTTATTTCTTATCGTATGTTAGATTCATTGTTTTATATAATGCTAGGTTAAGTTTTATAATTGTATATTTAAAAAACGACCAACTGTTGTGTTTCTTGCGGCGTTCCTTCTCAGCAGTGGTCTCTTGCGAAGCGCTGGTAGATTTTTGACATGTAAAAGTGCCCGTGCGGCCTACTTACTGAATAAACATCTTTTATCTTTTTATCTTTTTAATCAAGTGTTAGGTACTAAACAAGAAAGAACACGTTAACGCACATAGACCGAAATAACGCATCTACATCTCAATCCAATAGCCAGTTAATAAGGTCATACATTGCCACATACATACTATTACTTAGACAGTATAGAGTCGCTCTATATAATATACCTTAACTAGCCTTCGTGTCTATTAACCTTTTTAGTGTCGATTTTACCCAACTAGAATAAGACTTAATCCGAGATTAATCCACACAAATTCGCCGTTTAATCTAGACATAAATAAGAGCTTATTCACGTTTGGTCGAATCGGCCAGTACACTAATACAAAGATAAATAACCATCTTAGATCTTTGCTTCACAAACAATAAGTACTTTAAGTTTGTATTTAGTACGTGTAAAAAACTTGGTAACTTCAATTAGCAGGCAGTCTCAGATTTCGCAAATAACCTACCGCTTTTACTTTTTTTTTTTTTTTTTTTTTTATGTCATGGAGAAGACAAACGAGCACACAGGCCACCTACTTTCTCCAAACGCGGGAGTTCCCAAGCCATAACAAGGCGTTTGTGTGCAAATTTAACAGATTCAGATAATAAACATGTGAACCGGTGTGACATGCGATACCGTCACGGTCTGCCGACAAAACAATTGCATGCAGAATGTCAAGGGCCAAGCTCCTTGGTTGTCATGCAAACCGGGCTCGATTCGAAGCTCTTGGCATGCAATTGGCTGACACTTTACACGCCCGTGATAGTCGTTTGTATGGAGGTACAGAGTACCATGTGCGTCGTAGGCGGTGAATGCGTTGAGATGGGATAATTGTATAATTAAAATAATGTACACGGTTTTTTTCCGGTTTGGAAGTAAATTGTCGGATTTGTTTGTGGATCGAAGCATAAAATGTCATAGATTTTAGTGCTGTGGTAGTTTATTTCTCTTTTATTTATTGGGTGACAATACACAGCGAAGCGCGACGGTTATTATAGACACCGTCAAAGTCCGCTCGAGATGCGTTCTGCTCGCGTCGAGCTTTCTGTAAGGTAGTCTTGTAATTGCAACTGACTTAATTAACTCCCTCTATAGTATAGGAGAACAATATCAAGCTTGTCGTTGTTCAAAACAGTGATCCTAGCGGGAAGCTTATTTAAGTTAGTTTCAATTACAAGTTTCCACGTTATGCAAAACAAAGCCGCCTTCAATAACCGTTTCTTGTCACTGCGGCACTGTACAAGCTTAGAGCTTAATTAGGGACTTGGTCAATTGCTGTGAATTGAATTTTATTTGAAGTCACAGTTGTAGGCCAAACTGAGTCCGTAAGGAGCCCGCTCCGCTCGCAGTGGAATGCGGGCATTAGTCTGTGGTGGCCTTAAGTCGTGCTGTGTTAGTCCTTTCAAATACATTAGGTTCTTCAGTAGATTGTATCCTATGCACAGTGTCCGTGCATGAACTGCTAGATAATAGCATTATTCTGCATTGTCTGAATGTGATTATTATAGCAGTTATGGCACCTGTAAAACCGCAAGTGCCGCAACACAATCGGTATAATGTAATTAAAAGAACAAAGGATATTGTGGAAGCTGGTAATTTACTGAGCATTTGTGCAAACCAAAGTGATTCCGTATTTTGAAGTCATTGAACTCACGGTTATGCATAGGAGTATAATGCGACAAATGGGCTTTTATGACTGTATAATATTAAGGATTACCATAACTGGTATTATGACATTCAATTGAGTTTGCGTCAAGCGCGCGGCCAGTCCTCGGACCACAAATAAAGCCTTCTTAAAAGATATAGATCTGCTTCTCCAGTAAATTGTTGACGTTATGGGGTTTTCCATAAATCACGTGAATATCAGCTACTCTTTGACGTTATTCCATCTTTGGTAGGGTAGGTAATGTAACCTCTTTATATTACAGGTGGACTGTTAAGTCCTCTAGGGAAAGTAAAGTGTCTATAAAAAACTTGACATTAGTGGAATATTTTTGTGCCTGTTTCGGTTTTTCGGAAAGCACACGTGATATCTGACACATCGTCTCCCATCGTCACCATTCGTTTTTTTCCCGTACCTCACCCCTAATCGTGCCACACTTAATTTATAGATATCTTAGATAATTTCATCATATATCTCTAATAGATCGCAGGCTATTGTCATTAACAACTACATATCAGGATGGGTAACTGTACCAAGTGGGGTCCCCCAGGGATCCTTGCTCGGACCGTTGCTATTTAATGTATTTGTTAATGACATCAGTGACTGCTTTTTCTCTTCAAGACTCCTTTGCTTTGCTGATGATATGAAGATTTTTGCCAAAGTTAAAAGTGCTCAGGACTCCGAACTTATTCAAGCCGATCTCTCACGACTTGATTCTTATTGTGTGGACAATAAACTGGACCTTAACCCATCTAAATGTTTCACGCTGACCTTTTCGCGTCAGAACAATCCAATTGTCTACTCTTATAAAATTAAGGATCAGCTTCTCAGTAGAGTATCATTCATGAAAGATTTGGGGGTCACACATGACTCTAAACTAATATTTGACGTCCATATTGACAAAATTGTGGCAAGTGCTTCTAGATCGTTAGGCTTTATAATGCGTAACTCTAGACACTTTACCCAAATTAAAACCATTAAGGTTCTATATTGCTCATATGTTAGGAGTAAACTCGAATACGCTTCGCAAATTTGGAACCCATGCTATCAGACATATGTAGATAGAATTGAAAGAATTCAAAGAAAATTCGTTAGGTATTTGTGTTTTAAGCTAAGAATCCCTTATGATTCATCTAATTATGTTGACTTGTGTAGGACGCATCACCTCCTTCCACTTTTCAAACGTCGGGAAATTGCCGACATCATTTACATCCTTAACATTACTAATGGTAACGTTGACTGCGATGAGCTTCTCTCTAACCTATCTTTCACTGTCCCTACCAGGACCAAAAGGCATCTTCCTCCAATTTCTGTTCCTTATTGTCCGCGTAAATATAGACGTAACACTTTTCTTAGGCGTGCAAGTATAAATTTAAACAAGTTGTCTAAAAATATGCATTTTGATATTTTCAATAGCAAAATTCCCCGTGTAAGACGCAATTTGACTTGTGACTATTTCAAATAATGGTAATTGTAATTAATTTTAATTGAAAGTAACATTCCATAAAATCTATAGTTTACATTAATTTTGTAATTAACTCTTTCCTTTTTTGTGCTGATATTTAAATTTTGGTAATTTAAATTTTCTTTTTCTTTTGATAATTGTGTGATTTCTCGCATGTAATGCAAATTCTTCTAGTAAGTGTTTTTCTTTATTCCTTACTTATTAGTCTGCTTCTATCTGTGAAAACCTGTAATTGGCTTTATGTGTCCTAAGTTTATGTTTAGTGTAATTTATCAGCTGTTGGTTTTCCTATATTAAATAAATAAATAAATAAATAAATAAATAAATAATAACTTCAAGGACTTCGTGACCGCGACTTTCCATAAACCTTGGACTCCGCCCGAAACTACTTAACTTCCTAACCATGTAACCTCTGCCAACAGTAGAAGAACCCCCAGCCCCTCCGGCGCCCGCCACAGGCCCCCGCGGCGTCCAGATCGTGAACACCGGGCCCGACCACACGTTCCTCCTGGACGAGGAGGCCCTCAAGGAGCTGCTGCACGATGAGGACATCCGAGACCGGGCCGTGGTGGTCGTCTCCGTGGCCGGCGCCTTCAGGAAGGGCAAGAGCTTCCTGTTGGATTTCTTCCTCAGATATATGCACCACAAGGTGAGTTGGGGGTTTCCACAAGACTACAGGAGTTTATGATCGTCAATAAATCTTACTATTCACTTTTAAAGTATACACGTTTCTCTAAAACAATTATAACAACATTTGCAAGTACAACACAACCGGAGAACTATTGTGTAAGAACATTATTTTAATGAGTATGACCAGGTTTTGTTTTATTTATCTAACCGGAATTGTGGGCTGAAGTGTGTCCCACGCAACGCAATAGGATTCGGCGTCGCGGGTGACCGAGGCCACTGGTGGGTGACTGATGCCCTGCCCAAAATAGGGCTCCTTGGAAGGAAGTGAGGAAGGCCTTCGCCCAGCATAAAGCTCAACATTATGGGCTGTCAAATACTTAGTTTAATAACCGAAATAACAACTATACAGTACGAAACAAGTATTGTTATTTTCAGTTGATAAAAATGTCGCTTGTTTGACTTTATGCATATCTCTCCCCTACATCTCCATGAATCCCTATTTATTCCGTCCAGCGGTTGAGACATGCGACCAAATCGTCCCTCTATCTCCGTCTAGGCTGGCCCCACAGTTTACAGCATGCCTTTTAAAAAAATGTTAATTGGTGTATTTCAGTACGGCAGCGGCGGCGGCGGCGACTGGCTGGGCGCGCCCGACGAGCCCCTGCAGGGCTTCAGCTGGCGCGGGGGCTCCGAGCGCGACACCACCGGCATCCTCATGTGGTCCGAGGTGTTCAAGGCCACGCTTGAGTCAGGCGAGAAGGTACGTACACACATGCTGAGCTCCATCTCAACACACTAATGCATTCGAGCTCGAGCGGACCAAGAAATAGAAAATTATAGCGTTGTCGCGCCATCATAAAAACTAAATTTCGATTCGAATTATTTGTACATACATACATAAACGCACGCCTTCGTTCCCAGAGAGGGGTAGGCAGGGCTGCAGAATTACATACAACTGTAAAAACTTGTTTACAATTCTGTAACCACATTTTGCACAATTAAGCTAAGATGTTTACCAGCGTATTAGTGATCGCCTAACAGGACTAGAAGCCTTTATTCCTATTGTCGCCTCTTATTTCCACGGGAAGACATGGAGTGGCACTTTTCTAAACCGACCACCACTCGAACTATTTGTGTTGCACATAATCTATGCCTTTGCATCCACCTTTCAAGTTTGTCACTACATAGTATAAAACAAAGTCGCTTCCCGCTGTCTGTCCCTATGTATGCTTAGATCTTTAAAACTACGCAACGGATTTTGATGCGGTTTTTTTAAATATATAGAGTGATTCAAGAGGAAGGTTTTTATGTATATTAAATTCTGTTTTATGTACGGGTATTACAGAAAACTCACATAAACCGAAGCGAAGCGAGGGCGGGTCGCTATAAGGTATAAAGAAGTCTCTTGAATAGGTCCATAGGTCTTGTGTGACGGTGAGTTGATCCTCACAGCAGGGCCCAACAGGAGACTGGTCGCAATGGACTAAAACCATTGGAAAATATAAGACAAGGCCATTGCCAAGAGGCACGCTATGCTTTGAGACATACTGTACTCTAAAAATATACTTAAGATAGGTGCAGCGTAAAGAGCTGATTAAATTGATCATATCTTTAACTTCCTCCGTCAGGTGGCGATAATCTTACTGGACACGCAGGGCGCGTTCGACAGTGAGTCCACAGTCCGCGACTGCGCAACTGTGTTCGCGCTCTCCACCATGCTGTCCTCGGTTCAGATCTACAACCTGTCGCAGAACATCCAGGAGGATGACCTACAGCACTTACAGGTGAGCCCAGATAACCTTGCTATCTTTACCATGCTGTCATACCGAATCTCCAGTATGTTGCAGAATAAATAGAAGGATACTTGCAGCGTCTTTCCGCCATGTCGTTCTATCACAGTATATCTAGGAGAATGACTTGCAGAACTTACAGGGGAAATGTAAACCGCTGCGCTTTGCTGCAACGCTATTGGTTTGTAGGGAGACAACATGCGCAAATATAACCCCTCCACTAGCCGCTCGGAGTTTTTTTTACGGGTGTCGACCTGTACATCAGCTAACCCCGTCCTCGGCCCCAGCTGTTCACAGAGTACGGGCGCCTGGCGCTGGAGGACAGCGGGCGCACGCCGTTCCAGCGACTGCAGTTCCTGGTGCGCGACTGGAGCTTCCCCTACGAGGCGCCCTACGGGGCCGACGGCGGCAGCAACATCCTGCAGCGCCGGCTCAAGGTGACACCCAGCCCCCAAATTCACCATTTTGGCTATGACAGGTGACATTTCAGTGTTCACTGCGTAGCTTATGTGAAAGCCACTGATGTATCAGCGTGTTAACTTTGCTATGTATACAGAATTGTCACCTGACACATGTCATTCTCAAGATAGTGAAATAGGAAGCTGTTCATTCCTGACAAGTTATCGTCAGTTAACTTTGAAAAAATAAAACTATGAAAGATTTGGTTTCTAATCATGTTTTCACGTTTAGCAGTCTAAAGGAAATATGACCAAGTTTATCCAAAGAGCAGACACGGTGGCGTTATGATTATTGAGACCCAGTTCGCGGAACACTACCGACTTTATCACATGTGACCTCTCCATAGCTGTGCAATGTGTCACGGTTTTCTTTATATCTCCTACAAACTTTATAGGCACATAGTTTGCGTTTGGCTAATAGTTGTTTGTTTCTCTCAGGTTTCGGACAAGCAGCACCCCGAGCTGCAGTCCCTACGCAAACACATCACGTCCTGCTTCAGCGAGATCGCGTGCTTCCTGCTGCCGCACCCGGGGCTGCGCGTCGCGACCAACCCGCAGTTCGACGGCCGGCTCGCGGGTATTGACACACACAGACATACACACTCACACAAACACCCTTCGACAAACACACACACACACACACATACACAATATCTAAGGTCTATATCCAGCAGTTAAGTAGATGGGACAAGGTGATGATGGTAATAAAAATTCCTATTGACAATAAACCATCTTCCTCCACAGACATAGAGTCCGAGTTCAAGCGATCCCTGCAGCAGCTGGTGCCGATGCTCCTGGCCCCCCAAAACCTGGTCCCCAAGCTGATCAACGGGCAGAAGGTGAAGGCCAAGGAGCTGGTGCAGTACTTCGTCTCCTACATGAACATCTACAAGGGCAACGAGCTGCCTGAGCCGAAGAGTATGCTGGTGGTAAGTTGGAGATGTTATATGATCTTGTTTGATATTTGATCAGCAAAATGGGTAATACATTTTTTCATTGGAATTAGGGTTGCCAGGCTCAAAAATAGAAAGCTGAAAAATAAAAAACAGATCTGACCTCCTAAGCCAGTAAGCAGTATCTTTTTGAGGATCCCTTCGCTCAGCATAAATGGGCGTCTTTTGAATGTTTTTTTCCAGGCAACAGCAGAAGCCAACAACCTGACAGCGGTAGCGGAAGCAAGAGAAGTGTACACAACCCTGATGGAGGAAGTTTGTGGCGGCGCGAAGCCCTACCTGCAGACGCAGCTGCTGGAGGCGGAGCACGCGCGCGTGCGTGACAAGGCGCTGCACGCGTTCCACTCTAAGCGCAAGATGGGCGGCCAGGAGTTCAGCCAGTCCTACTGCGACCAGCTGGCTAAGGTAATTCCACCGTACACCATACCTCCCTTACTTTAAAATATTTCTTGTAAAACCTACCTTCACAGTTCTCGTCTTTCTCCAGGACCTAGAGGAGCAGTTCAACCAGTTCAAGGCGCACAACGAGAGCAAGAACATCTTCAAGGCGGCGCGGACGCCCTCCGTGTTCTTCGCCATCGCCATGTGCTTCTACGTGTTGTCCGGGGTCTTCGGGCTGGTGGGGCTCTACCCCATCGCCAACCTGTGCAACCTGGCCATGGGGCTGGCGCTGCTGACGCTGGTGCTCTGGGCCTACATCAGGTACACGTCCACCTGTCTCCCTTCAGCATGCTGCTGGGAACTTCGGCCTGGTGAGGCTCTACCTTGTCGCCAACCTGTGCACCCTGTCCAACCTGGCCATGGGGCTTGCGCTGCTCACGCTGGTGCTCAGGGCCGACATCAGGTAGACGTCCACCTGTCTCCCACCAGTATGCTGCTGGGACTTGCTTCACGCAATCTGATCATGAGGGCTTATTGTAAGAGGATGTTATTGAAATGTCAATTTTTTGTCTTCAGGTACAGCGGAGAGATGCGGGAGCTGGGCGTCACCATCGACGACACGGCCAACGTGCTGTGGGATAATGTGAGTTTTGTTTTTTATCCAAGTGCGATAGGACGAGGCGCATATGTTGCCAGTTAATTTTAAAATTAGCTGCCAGCACTCTATTCTTAAATCCACCCTGCAGCCGTTACTGTATTGGTGTTTTTCGCATAGGGATATGATAACCGGTGTAGTTATCCGGTTGGCAACACTTTTTCTGTCTTAGGATTACAACCTTCATTTTTTATTTTATGGCATTGAGAAGACAAACGAGCACAAAGGCCACCTGATGGTAAGTAGAAACTGTGACCCATAGACATTCGCATTCACAAGACTGCAATGCAATCCTAAGACTGCAAATGCGTTGCCAACCCTGAGGACTAAGATGGAATGCCTCTATGCTAGTGATTTCACCGGCTGTCTTATCCCTAAACCGGAACACAACAGAGCGAACACTGCTGTTTGGCGGTAGGTGGATGGATTGTAGTCTTGTTCTCAAATTGTCCATGAGTGTCAGATCCCATTTATCATCAGGTGGCCTGAATAATTATGTGCTTTCCCTTTGCCACAAATAAAAATCCAGCTCATCAGCACTCGGCTAAAGCTACAAAGTCATCATAGTTATAATACGGTTTGCTTTTAGTTTAAGTATTTTTTTTGGTGTCGCAGGTGATGAAACCAATATATCAGGCCGGGCTCGAGAAAGGCATGGAGCACGCGGCGGCGGCGGCGGCCGAGCGCGCGCTGGGCGCGCCCTCCGCCAACGGCAAGCACAAGACCTCGTGATGCGCCGCCGCCCCCGGACCCGCCGCGCCGCCTCAGGGACCACCAGGACACCGCGCAGCCATCGGGCTGCCCGGGCTGTATATCCCAGCCAGACCCAGTAAACCCACTGTCACGCAACTAAATAGACAAACCGACTGCTATCCCGCTGTGATGCAAAAAAATCGACAAAATATCTGGTGTGCCACTGTGACCCTGACTAAATTTAGTGGGATTTTAACTCTAGACATAGAGATGACTGATAATAAAGATAGTAGTTGTGAACTTGGAACGCTTGCAAAACGTTTCAAACATACTCATATGGAGAAATCTCTAACCGGAGGCAACAAATGTATAAGTGGTTCAGGGACCGGAGCTCAGGCGAGATTTGACAGCGGTACTACCACCCAAGTTCTAGTGAAACCCCGAACGATTATTAAAGACAGCGATGACAGTGGGATCACTTTATTAAACACTATACAAAAACCTCAATCAGACGGCAAAGATTGTAAAAATTGTAAAAGCAGCATTGTGAAAAGTTATGACAGTGTAGACAGAATTAAATATTCTAAAACAATAAAACCTCATGTGGACAGCAAGGGTAGTAGGGTATCCTCACAGCTTGCAAGAAAGAATATAAAGGAATTTGAAGAGACGGCAGGCCTCCCTTATATCAATGACATATCAATGTGCAAAGATTGCGCTCCGGTGCAACTCCTCCAAGATACCTTTGGCTGCAAGAAGTTTCATGTTTCATGTGAAGTGGCGTTTGAGCGTCTGTGTGTTTGTGTTCATGCGTGCGGTCACGACCGGTCGCGGTCCCCTGTCAATTAACTCTCAATAATCCTCGTAATACGGTAAATTTTTTACACAATTCCTTACAAATGGGTTGTTTTTAAATATAAGAGTCGGGTGGCGGATTGTGTTCAGTCGGACGGAATGTACAGCTTAGGAAATTATAAGGGTATCTAGTTGTAGTTTAGAGAAATTATTTGTTGCTTAATTATCGACTTTAATACATCGCGATAAGTCATAATTATCCTCTATTGGACTAAATATTTTAGTAGATATTATTGACCAACCGGGAACTACGTTTTTTTAACTGAATTTAATCGAACATTCAGACGGTTTTAATACCTTTACAATACAAATTTAGAGATATAATGATAATGATATATATTGTTAGTCACGCATGTTTTAAATTGAGATTGCACAATCGTGAAGTATGGTCACATTTTATCATGAAAAATATCAAGGAACAGTTTCAAGAATCACTTGTTGTTATGCACGAGAACTGTACTTAAAACTACTGGTAAGCATTTTGAAGTAAAAATTATAATTATAGTGTCGTAAAAAAAACTCGTGGTTACTACGGGCCCGAAAATCGCTCAAAATCGTATTATCCCTTTTTTTGTAGTTAAATTCAGTAGCGTGTCCAAATGTGCCAATTTTGATCGTGATTGGCCAAAACTATAAAAAATCTAATATTTGTTGTAAACTTCAGAGTTTATTTTGTTAAGAATCAAATATAAACTTGTAGATTATGATTTGTAAACATTTCTGTGTAGTATGTCTGTCAAAAGCAGCTTTTCTTGCCACGTCGCATGGTATCGAATAACTGGAATATTTCGTAGCTAATAATGAACTTAGGTTGTGATGTCTTGGTCAAAACGGATCGTAAGCTCTGTGAATGTACAGCTTTTAAAACTGATCTGTACATGTCTGAATTGTAGTAAATTTTAATAAATGTTTCTTTATAAAGACGCTGGCCACGGCGCGCTTCGCTCATAGACAATACGCTTTGATAACTTATGTTAAAGCGGATCCACGAGCGAAGCGAGCAGTGTGCTAGCGATTGGAAGACGTCACAATAAAAACGAATTGCAAATTATAAACGAAGGTACCGCGTAAGCCTAGGAATCTAGTAGTGGGACCTATAACCAACTTATTTTGAGCTCTCACTTAATGTCGTTTTAATTAAACTGATATAAAGTTGTGAGCTTCTCATGACAAATTAGTCTACTTGTAAATAAAAGCCAAAAGTGCCTAAACTTCCAATCGAGTAAGTTAAGCGTAGTATGACATCCATTAGTTCATGCAATGCTCCATTGTGCCAAAGTCAGTCAGATCACCAAAAAGACGGAAAAAATAAATGCTACCACTGGGTACCTCAGTGCTCTTACTGTTAACCCTTTAAGGGCGGATACGAAATTACTACGACCGTTTAAACTATATAATATGAAGACTACAAAGTGTTACAACAAACATGTAACTGCAACCTCCATTTAGGAATCAATAACTAATTTAAAAAAAACTTCAAACACTTTTTACACTATGCTTCTGCCAGCTGTCATTGGCTGCGACCGGTTGCCATTAACAAAAAATAGAAAAAACTACAAAGTAGATAATTAATTTAAAAAAGTTTTTTAATACTTTGTTTCTATCCTAAACACAAAAAAAAGAAATTAAAGGGTTTACGGACAAGAGATACAAGGTACACATCTCAGCTGCAGCATTATATTTTTTCCTGTTAATGTAGTGTCTATGGTTAAATATTTTCAGATCTGTTCTTCATTCGTTCTCCGTCCCTTCAGTTGCTCGTTTTAGCTTATTCATTCAAGTTGTCTTATCGTAAGAACTAGTCAATAACCCTTGACTGCTTCACGCATGACAATATTATTTATGTATGTAATATAATGTTTTAATATATCTAGAGACTTGTCAAATTTCGTTTTTTAAGACGGTTTGTAATTTAGATTTGACCTTTGTCTAGTTGAAGAATGTATTTTTATGTATTTTCTTATGAATAGCAAGTCCATAATTTTAACTTAGGATAACTTCATTATTAGCGTATTATTGTTAAAGTTTTGAATTGAAAAACGAAATTTTTTGTTTGTAAAATAATCATGTTCAATATGTATATTGGTTTACAAATGTCAGTAGTTTAAGACTAACGGCCTTATTAAAATCTAGTTATTGTTTGTAAATTAATATCTTCACTACAGTTACAGCATTCTTGTTAAAATAGATTTATTACTCGCTATAGTTCGCGGCAAGCAAGTGACCGCTGGATGCAAAGCTTGCTTGGCTCGACTGTAGCTCGCGCACGCATCTTCACGCTGATTGGCCGATGGAAACGAGCAGAGCCTCTGATTGGTCGGCCAAGGCTAAGCCTGCTCAATTTCACTTGTATACCTAAGTTATGAGATGTTATTTATTTTATGTATCGTTAGCGAGGTCGTGACCGACCGGACGGTCCGGAGTGTCAGAATTTGGAATACGTTAGTTTGTTGTAAGTGTTTACTTTGGAACGTAGCGATAAGGTGCAGGTGATCAGGAGATGCTTCGTTGTGCTGTTCTCAACTAGAATGGATTATTTTATTGATCGGTTTAAATTAGATCTTGTAAATCAATACAATGATCCATTATAGAATATCGCGGACACGACACTGTGTTTATTGTGTTTTTGTAAATAAATATTTTCGCCGTGAGCACCTTTGGCTATTATTTCGAACATACCCACATTCTTTGAAAAATTTCCATATAAAATCAAAGATTTTAATTTTATTCTAGTTAAGATTGTATAGCGAAGCATCAGGCGTTCTATTCTTGCGTTCATAGACAATACGTCACTCACGAGATTTAAAAAACTACCAACATTCATAATTTGTCGGTAGATATCCGGGATATCATATCAGAGCTAGCGAAAATCTGCTGGCTGCTATCAGTGCAGTGTCCAGCGGTGGACATCTATACTGCTCTAAGTCAAAAGGCGATATCTCAAACTCAATAGCCAAAGCAGATACAACCGTCTCACGTCCGTAAAAAATATATTAAACATCAAGAGAAACTAATATCTGTGTTTTAAGACGATGAACTTGGAGTCCAATGTCATCCGAAGGACTAAATTTGTGGTGGCCGATACGACCATAGTCCCGTGGTTGTAGTAATGTCTACTTCGACGCGAGAATAACCCGAGGGAGTCTCCAAAGGTGTAAGAGGGCGCTTTACAAAAAAAGTGTACATTTTTAAGGACTAAAATTAAGAAAATTTAACTTTTCCGTTGCGTCACGAAAATTACCTATACTTTATGTAGGACTAGTTTTCGCGACGAAACGGAAAAGTTAAATTTTCTTAATATTTTGTTCTTTATTATTATGTACCCTTTTTTTTTTCAAAAACGCCCAATAGCTGTATGCGTGTGGATTGCCTTTTTAGTGCCATAGATGCGTGATTCGGCGCTTGCCTTTAACCCTGAACACAAGTCAATAAAGAAACCTTATATTGCTAAGGCACACCATACAACGAAATTTTGCAAATGGAATATAAATGTACTACAAATAGCATAGAGTTGATTTCTTATTTATTTGACAGTCATAAAAACAAAAAAATATAACCGTTTTACATAACAATAAAACGATTATTATGTGCCGAGAGAAAACACAGCGTCGCAATATGAAGAAGCTATGTGTCACTCACCCTCTTGGCAGCCAATACTTACTGTTCCTAGGCGTTTCGTGTACCTCATTTCTGAACGTTGCTGTCACTGTCACCAGAAAGGCGCGAAGCGCTCCTCTTCTTGTCAATCGTTGTCTTCACCAGGAAGAACCTTCCTGCGACGCTGTGTTTTCTCTCGGCACATAATAATCGTTTTATTGTTATGTAAAACGGTTATATTATGTGCCTGTCGGAAAACACAGCGTCGCAATATGAAGACGTGTTTGTTATCTGCTGGTGACTAAGGCATACACACGCATTGATGAACAATACAAACAACTATGTTTATAACTTTGTATTAGATAAAATAAGAAACATAACAAAAATATCGACATTCTGAGATCAATTAGTAATTAATTTCTAAAATTAATAGGCTTAACCAATCAATAAGTAATTGAAAACAAATAGCAATCTAAATGCTTGAAAAATTGTTAAATAAATTGACTGAAAAGTCACTGCGTTCCTGTGTAGTCTTTATCTCTCGGCAATAATGCTTTGTAAACGTATTAATAGCCCTCCAGTTTCCCCTCTGTAAAATTTCCTCTATTGGCCTCCTCTCTAGCCAGGCTAGCGAGGCTACAGCTGCTCGACAGCTGCCTGGAGGGGCATTGATACCAGAGTCTCGTAAAACCGTCCTGACCCAGCCTCCAATAATTGCTTTAGAAGCTGCTTTGACTGGTCCTTTAATGGTAATAAATAATTCTTCAATTTTGTTCCTTCTCTCCTGAACCTTAGATAAATATTGTCTTATCCATGTAACTGGGCATATGCCCTCACTTATATGTTTTCTAAGCTCCCATCCAGATTGACGTTGGGATCCTTTGTCAGTTTTAGATCCAAACATTGGCCACATATGAATAAATTCACCAAAATCTGAATAATAATCATCTGATACCTTTAAAAGAGTTAAATCATGGAGTCTGCGTCCTGAAGCAAGGAGCAGTATGGTTGCTGCTCGTCGTGCTGCCTCAAAAAGTGTATCAGCAGCTGGTGTGTTGGACAACCAGTCTAACAACTTTCTGCAATCCCAAATAGGGCACCTCTGTGGTGGTTGGGGTCTCGCATTCTGTATTGCTTTTAAAATGTTCCGTACTAAAAAGCTTGAAAAAATTTCTTCAGTCTGACCACAATATGTCGATATAGCCGATTTTTGTAATAACATAGTGTTATATGAGAGCTTTTCCTTAAGATAGGTATTAGCCAGAAATTGGGCAACCTCCTCAGCTGTTGGTACTTTACTATCTATTTGTCTTTCTGAGCACCATTTTTTCCAGCGTTTTATTGCAGGCATATAAGATTTAATTGTTGATGACCTCCAACCCTTGCTTAAGAGGTCCCTCTCCTCTGGTGTCCAGGTAGCTATTTTTTGACTCCACCCCCAATCTTCCAGACCTGAAGGCACAGATTGTCTATCATTGGCGGAGCACGGCCTGTTGACAGGTCTTTCAGAACCTCCTGAAGATTCGGAATTTTGTACGGACTGTCCAAGGCCCGAGACTGAAGGTCTGCACTCCAGAAGGGTTGGCTCCAATCTGGGGCCACTAACAGGTAAGTGCCCCGAGCACTGTTCAGGTGGGCTAAGACTCGTGGTATTAAGTTTGGGGGAGGAAATAGCCAAGCCAGATTGTAGTCCCACCGTTGACTGAACGCGTCTATAAAACTTGCTCCATGATCGCATGGATCTATACTGGCGTAACTTGCCACGACTGCAGACTGATCTGAGGCGAACAGATCTATAATGGGCCTTCCCCAATGCTTGAATACCTCCGCGGTTGCTATTGGCAATAGATGCCATTCTGGTAGAGGCTGTCTCCGAGACAAGCGATCTGCCACTGTATTGTACCTCCCTGGGAGATATTGGGCAGATAGAGTCAAATTCCACTGGTCTATTACTGATAGTAGTTGAAATGTTAGGTTTAGCAGCCCAATTGAATGTGTTCCCCCCTCTTTTCGAACATAAGCAATTAGGGTTCGGTTGTCCGTCTGTAACAAGACATGTGAATTTGCCAGAGTCCGACCCTGGTTCCTGATTGCTGACAGTACTGCGAACATCTCCTTCTTGTTGCTGTGCCAGCGCCTTTGAGACCGGTTCCAGGTGCCCGCTAGTGTTAAATTGTCTAAATGGGCCCCCCATCCGATATCCGAAGCGTCCGTTGCTAGGAAATGATTTACTGGCGGCAGATGTATGGGAACCGCTGCAGATGGGATGGCTCCGAGCCACCACTCTAATGCTGTGAGTGTTATCACAGGAAGAGAGAGCGTCAGATGAATGTTCCCTCTGAACTGGCGGGAGAATATCTGTAGATGGCGACAGTGGAGACGCCCCCTCGGAACAACGAAGCATGCAAAGTTCAACAATCCCAGAAGTCGTTGCAATTGTCGAAGCTTGCATGCCCTTTGGCGAGTCAATCTGTGAAGTTGATGAGCTATTGTCTGTTCCTTCTTTATTGTCAAACACATCTGGTTGGAGTTGGTCTTCCAATGAATTCCCAGATATTCCAACTGTTGCGTTGGTGTCAAAATTGACTTTTCTAAGTTGACCTGCCAACCCAGTGACCCCAGAAGCTCCACAGCCTCCGCGGCTTGGTAAGTTAATATAGATTGGTCCTGGTGTGCCATGAGGAAGTCGTCTAGATAGACTAGAACCCGACAACCTCTCTTGCGAAGGATCTCCGCGATCCAGCAAGTTATACCCGCAAAGAGGCGGGGGGCCGATGAAAGGCCAAATGGCAGGCAAGTCATCTGTAAGATTTCTCCTAAATAGTTTATGCACAGGAAGGACTGGTGTGACAGAGCTATAGGTACATGCAGATATGCTTGGGAGATATCTATTTTTACCAACCAGTCTGCTGGTTGTAGAAAGTCTGGCACAGAAGTTTGAGAAATCAGATGAAAAGATTTTGTTTTTATAAACCTGTTGAGACCCCGAAGATCTAATATGGGTCTTACCCCTCCGTCGCTCTTCTTTACTAGAAACATCTTTGAAAGGAAGCATGGGTTTTTGTTGGACCTGGGTTTTAAAACACCTGACTGTTTTAACTTCTGTATTTCCTGTGTCATCCTTTCTGAAGGGTTGGTCATAAATCTTCTTGTTATGGATTGGGATGGATACACCAGTGGAGGCTTTAGGTAAAAAGGAATACGGGATGCCGTTATTGCTCTCATTATGAAATTGTTTGCACCAAGCTCCCTCCATCTGTCCTGAAAATTCCTCAGGCATCCTCCACTGAATCCGCTTATTATGTCACTTGTTGTGGTCTCTTGGCGTTTGGGGAAGTTGACGTCCTTGAGGAAATGATCTTTTACCCTTTCCCCTTCCACGTCCTCTTTCACCCCCTTTATGAAAAAACTTCCTTTTTTTATACTCTGTGGCATTTTGGTATCCTGTATCATTAAACTTCCTTTTCGGGATTGGTTTTTTATTCTGTGCACCAATGGGCACATTAAGCCAGGCAGCAGGTCCACCTAATGACTGTATAGTCTGTGTCAGCCCCGTTTGATCAAATAGACATTCTGCACTAGGAGGTATATTCCTTAATACTCTCTGAATATTCTTATCTCCAACCTCTTGCAGAAGCCTCTCCCTCCTAGTTTCAATACACTCTGCTCTCTTCCCACAAATAACCCTCAGGTTATCCTCGACTACCCTTTCATATACCGAACCATTTGCAAATTTATTATTTAACTTCTCATATAATGAGTTTGGGTTTAGCTCTTGTGGTGAAGAAAAAGCCCAGTTGACTATCTCCTGCAGACCCTTTTTAACTAAATCTCTCTGCTCCAAAGCAGCATTTGAAAGGCCTGCCATTACCTTCTCCGTTCCTAACAGAAAATCCTTTTCTTTTGTAAAATGACAGAGCTCCTCATTTACCCCTAGGTCTATGAAGGCCGGCCTAGCAGAGAAATTCTGCAGTGTTTTAGCATATTTCACTTCCTTCCAAGCAGGTGAACCAAAATGTTGCAAATCAGAAATCACCCTAACCCTCTCTGGTATAGCAGGTTTAATTAATTTATTTTTATCTATCTCCGTTTCTAAGTTGCCAAAGTTAAGGGTTTTACTATTATTATTTGGGTTTGTTAAGAATTCCCCAGATGGTTGATTCAATGAACCAGACAGGGTTGGTGTTGTACCTAACGAGCCGCCCATCATCTGAATATAATGGGAAAGGTAACCTACCTGGTTAACCAATGCATCAATTCGCGGGTCCGACCCACTTTGATGCTGCTCCTTCCGTTTGTACGGAGGCCTCTCGGACTCCGAGTCCGAGGAACTCGATGATGAGCTAGCCGGTCGCGGCGACTCGTCTTGTTGTGCTCCGGAACAGTGCTGTTGGTCCGGATCACTCATCCTGCACTACTCTCACGCACTATTTCTAAGTTTTCACGCACACACACACTACTTAAAGCACAAAATACACAACTTTTACAGCAAATTAAAACTTTTAAGACCGTAATGGCGGAGAGTTACACACGCATTGTCAAGAAGAGGAGCGCTTCGCGCCTTTCTGGTGACAGTGACAGCAACGTTCAGAAATGAGGTACACGAAACGCCTAGGAACAGTAAGTATTGGCTGCCAAGAGGGTGAGTGACACATAGCTTCTTCATATTGCGACGCTGTGTTTTCCGACAGGCACATAATACCACCTTATCTACTTTGCAATGGCTCTTTATTCCAATGGCCGTAATCATGTACATTTTTTGTTCAAGGGGCCTTATAATACGCAGACCATATTATTTGGTTGCCATGACAACAAACTATACATAATTTATCACACTTTCTTTAAATCATTGAGACAGCAATTTTTCCAGCACTTTTTTTTACTCAGAAATAACAAATTATTTTCGGTTTGTTTAAATGTAGCGGGGTGAAGCGCCGATGGTTCGCGTGCATTGTCAAATTATGTATATTATTGTGTTTATGTATTTTTATATAAAGTTTAGTGTTGCGGAGAGTTTTTTTTTAATATTGACAAACCGCTGAGGCGAGCTGTAAGCTTGTTAATTTGCTCATGTAAAATTTTTCATGTCTTTGGAACTAAGTTGAATTTAAGTTTTTAAGATTTTTTTTATATAGATTCCCTTGTTCTCTTGGTTTGGGGACCTGGGAGTCTAGTGGTGTTCAGAAATATGTATACATTTTGAACTTATTCCGTTGTGTTAAGGTTGTGAAGTGTGTAAATGTTTCTGAACTCCACTGTACATTGGTTTCGGCTAGGAATAATTACGAGTAACTGTACGCAATGTATTAATAAAGATCTTATTTTAATGCTTATCGTTTTTTTTGGACACAAATCTTACTTAGTCGTATAGTAGAGTAAATCGCGCATTACTGGACACCCTCCGGTAACTCACTATTTTGCAATAAAATGAGTAAAGCAATGTCTCTTGACATGCTGACATTTTTGCGATTAAACTAGAATACTTACTAGCCATCAACTTTCTTACTGACGCTGTTAGTAAAGATACTTGAACAGTACTCAGCATCTAGATATTCTAGTTAAATCGCAAAAATGTCAGCAAATTTCCACATTTTATTCCAAAGTGGCCAGTTACCGGAGGGTGACCAGTAATAGGCGATTTACCCTATATCCTAATGAGAGGGTCGTAAAACAATGGGGCGTAGTTACGCAAAAACTAAATTAAGTAGGTAAGTAATAATAATAAGTTTCTGTCAAAGATTACACTTTTGAAACCTTGTTTGCCGACTGTTCTCATAACTGGAAATCTATTTAAAATAATCGTCCAAATTAAGTGGGACAACTTTTAACCATTCGCGGCAGTGGTCCAACAGCTTTGTGTATTGTGTAACCGACCAATTGTGTCTGAATATTAAATTAACAGACTCGACGGAGCCCCGCTAGCAGATCTCCTATTTCTGATTGTTTTGGCCCTTCGGGCCAGCTGCAGTGCTGACACAACCTAAACCTACCTCATGTATGATACTAATTTTGGTCAGTGGGACAGAGCAGCTGGACCCCTGCCACGTAACTAACTTTTACCACGCGGAGATCTTGTTTCTCCCTTCCGACCCCGTCGTAGAACTGAGAAATGGTAGTTTGGGTTTGGGAGTGACAAAACAACATTGTTTACGAAGGTAAAATATTTATATTTCATAAAAAATATTAAAGTATTACTTTGCATTGCATCTTAATTTATAAAAAAATGGTACTTAGCATATAATATATTAGATTTATACACCGTAGCTTAAAATTAATCGTAGTTTTGTCAAAGTTGTTAATAAAAATATAAAATACTTATAAATACATTTCCCTTATAAATAACCAATGTATGTAAATTGCGAAAGATCTAAACAAAGTAAAGAATACGGCTTCATTGTTTGCTGCCAATGGATTATTGGCAATATGAACCGATTATTGGCAATATGAACCGGTTATTGCGTTATTGGTAATAATATGAACCTTATTCTAAGGTAAAAAAGTCGATAATTATACAATCACTAGATGCTAAGAACCGGTATTTTGGATGATAATAATTGCCAGATACTATTTGCCACATATAACTCCGTAAATATTGCCACCGAAAGCTTTCTTATTAGGAGAAAAAAATATAAATAAATATGAATACCTACCATGCACAACTGCTCCCCCACGGGTAATTATGATCCATGACAATATTGAGGTAATCTGTATTGTAAATCATTGTATTGCCGTCATTCACTTCGTGCTGCCGTCATACCAAAGAAGGCGGCTAACTGTAATGTAGTAGTCGAAGCATTCTATACTGTATTGGTAACCACATAAAATTTAAAATGTCTATACCGTTACTATGCCGTTAGCCCCCTTCTTTGGTACCACGGCAGCGTGGCTGGATGTAGGTATACATCGATGCTTTTTGACTAGTAATTAACAAACGAAATAGTCACTTTGGAGTATTATCCATGGAGGAGCAAGGTTAGGAACAATTTATTTACTGTATTTTCGGAGTAGGTAGTAAGTTGGTTTGTTTACATGTTTGGCCATTTCTATTGATTTACAAACAATTACTTAGCTCGATATTTAAACCTTACTACAACAGCAATCGTAAATTCAAACTAGTTGGTCTTTATGTCGAAATTATCGACGCACTATACTCCTCTCCTTAGGAAAAAGGGCGTATGTCTCATAGAACCGCGTATTTATTACTGACGTTATTTCTTACCATGGGAGGATTAATTTGCTATGACTATAAAATTGCACATACGTTACCTTTTTATTTAGAATGGCATTATAGTACCTACTAGGCGATAAGAAGTTAATTCTTACACATTCCTCAATCATGCATGAAGTTTTTGAGGTAGGTAAAGTTAGCCGATAAAACCAGGATATTATTACTACCTACTTATTCCTTCACACGCAACAATTGAGCATTGTTTGATTGCTGTCAACCTTATAAATATTTACTAGGTATTTACCAACTTTATGGTTGTGCAATGTGTCAGGAATTGACTTCTTATCTAGTACTAAGTTCATAATCTAACGTAGAACCACAAGCATTGTCAGAGAAACTCAATAGCAAAATTTGGCATAACTTGTTCCTTGTGACCAACGCATTTGATTATAGATAACCTAACATTTAAAATGTATGACGGCGCAACAGATACCCTCCAAAAGACTTATCGCACCTTCTTCGGTAGGACAAGGGCACACTTGCCCCTACAATCATATAGTACGTTGTGCGGTTGTTCTACCGAAGGTGCGTTATATCGTGCACTGAACCATAGTCCTTGAGCGTGGCTGCCCCCCCCCCCTCCCCCCCTCCCCCCCGGCGCGGCGTGCGCTAGCGCCGCGTGTCGTGCGCGGCGGCGACGGCGCGGGTGCCCACCGAGTCCCACGCCTGACGCATCGCCTGGCGGATATCAAAGATCTCAATTAGAGTGAGGATGCCCGCTAATTTGTACGATGAGAATCAGAATCTTGTAATGTCTATAGAGGCATTTGTTAATATTGAATCATACGCACGTTACATCCAAGAGTGACCTAAATTAGGAATAAGTAAATTAATAGAGACATTGGGAATGATACGAACGTAGACGAAATTCAAGGTTACATTTTACAACTTAAATCTAAAGTTTTCTTTGCAATCTTTATAGTAATTAAGCTCCTTGATACAGCTGAAAACTTACGTATTCTCGTAAAGTGTCTGCTATTTCATCTAACTGCACCGCCGCGTCTCGCATGTTACCGGTTATCCTGAAACAAAACAAAAATAATATAAGTACAGAAATAGTTCGTACAGCCTGGCAAAAAACTCCAGCCAGTGGTGACAGCTGGAACTACAATATTTTCCAATGGCAATCAGAGTGAAAATAAAGTAAAAATGGATAATGTTTCCAATTTCATTCGGAACAGCGCCCTCATTTTTAGGCTGGACTTTTTTGCCAAACTATATGTAGTAAGGTATGATTAGGGGGCCCTACCCGAGTAGCGCCAGGGTACACAAAAAACGGCATGTAACATGTCCGCAATACGCACTGAAACACTCATCCTCGCCAGCACGAGCTTAGCACGAGCTTAGCAGAGAAGCTTCACATCATATAGTCTTCCCTGGAGATTACCATGACTAGTCCATTGCTGCTCACCACTATAGTCTATACTTTTAGGCATTTAAAAAAGTGTAAACAAAACAATCACGTGATATAGTTCGTAGCCAATAGAAGGAGACAGTGTTCTGCTTCTATTGGCTCACGTCAAAGTCGTCGTACGTCAAAGTTCGATAAAACAGATTTGATTGGTGGTTTAACAATGTCACGTGGTTTAAAATGTTTACATTTTTTTAAATACCTAAAAGTATAGACTATAGATTGCCATCACATGTTTGGTCCGGGTCTCTATTGACTGCCATAATTATTTTTAGTCATAATGTGTTTAAAGTCATAATTTTCGCAAGTCATAATGCATTTTTCTCAGGACACGGTTATTTTTTCAGGATTTTTATAAAACTAACCTAACCTAACCTAACTAATCTACACGATAAACGTTTATTAAGAACTGTAACTTCAGCCTGAAAGAAGTTATGACAAAAAAATGTATGACTAACAATACATTATGAGTTTATGACCAACGATATGTATGGCAGTCAAAGGGATCCCGTTTGGTCCACCTAAAGCTCATCTACCTGCTGTACACCCACACGGCGAGCAGCGCCAGCGCCGTGATGGCCACGGCGCGCCCCGCGGTCACGACGGCCAGCACGTCCGCGGCGCCCCCGAGCACGCTCAGCAGGTAGCCTAGCAGCGCTAGGGCACAGAACACGGCCGGAGTGCCCGCAATGCGGAACAGGTTCTTTCCCTCGTTGTGGGCCTTCAACTGCTGGTATTGTTCTTCTAGCTCCTGTGGGAAATTGTAAGGTTTGTTGTGAGAACAGATCGGTATACTTTTATTCCTAAAAATCTGATCTGAAAGCAGTATAGAGATATTAGGAAACGTGTGTATTACTTTTTTTTATCCGAAACACCAAAAAATAAGGCAAGGGTCAGCACCCTGAACCAGCAAACTTTCTTATAGATCAAAAACGTTTTTTTACCTTTGAGGAACTTTGCAAATAGAATCAGAAACCAACCTTAACCAGCTGTGCTTCATATGTCGCCGCGAGCTCGTCACCACCCATCTTCCGCTTGGATTGAAAGGCGTGTAGCGCCTTGTCCTTCGCACGCTGGTGCTCCTCGAGCAATCGTCGAGGCTGCAGGTAGGGCTGCGAGCCTCCGCAGACGGACTCCATCACGGTGTCGTAGGCCTCACGCGCGTCCGCCACGGCCGACAGGTTGTTGGCTTCAGCTGTCGCCTGCAACCGCATCGGTATTACCATCCAGCATTTTCTAGCCACTTTGCAAAAATCAACGCTTCAGCATTTGCCTACTCTATGTCATAGAAAACCCATTGATTGATTTGACGTAAGCTTTCTTAAAAACTCGATGATGTTTTCACTTCAAAGTAAACTTAAGTGTTACTAAATTTATACGGTTCTACCTCAAGTATGGTCTTCGGCTCCGGCAGCTCAGTTCCGTTGAACACCCCGAGGTATGCTTTGAAGTACAGCAGCAGTTCCCGCGCGCGCACCGGAGCGCCCTGAATGCGCTTGAGTACCAGGTTCTCTGGAGCCAGGATCGCCGGCACCAGCTTACGGAGAGCCTCCTTGAATTCGGGGCTGATGTCTAAAGGTGATGAACAATAAGTATCCTTAGGGTAAACTATGATCAGCAGTGGATTGATTGGGTTTGATGAACTTTGATGATTAAAGTGTCAGTAATAGCTATAGGCTAACCCCTGAACTGGTTGGTGATTTCAAATACGTTCCCAACTCTCGTGACTAAGATAGAAGTCCTCTATATAGCTACATGTTTGGAGTCATGTCTGATTAAGCCTTCAACAGCCTGGGCTCAACGAGGCTACATGTGTCCCCCAGTCCTCACCCTCGAGCTTCCCGGTGAACCGTGGGTTGGTAGCGACGTGGAGGCCTGGGTGCGGCAGCAGGAAGCACGCCAGCTGCTCGAAGCACGCCGCCACGTGCCGCCGCAGCGCCTGCAGCTCCTCGTGCTGACCCTCGCGCACCTGGGAATACGTTTAACAGGTAGAGGTATATATAGTATGTACAGTCAGGCACAGGCAGGAGCATTCAGAATGGACATCCAATACGTTCAGCTAGTTTATTTATAATCTCCGTGTAATAATACATTCTAGGGTGACAGAGGAAGGATATAAATGTTATATTATTGAACCTCGAAAGACATAATCTTTTTGGCAAGATTATGATTTAAATATGACACATAATTAGCAATCATACCTACTCTGATGCAAAATATTTGAGCGAGTAGATCTATAAAGAACCAATGCGTCGATGATACTACAATACCGCGTAAGTAATAAATTCAACATTCCAAAATTAACTTTACTGATACTTGCTAAGGCGTATTTTCCAGATTATTAAATTTCTTCGTTGCGGCGTCGCATTGCGGTATCACCAACGAATGGCTATTCATATTGTATCAGTGTGTCTGGTCACCTCCAGCCGCTTGTCCAGCAGTTCCTTCCCGCCGGCGGCACCATACGCGTGTTCGTAGGGGAAGCTCCAGTCGCGCACCAACAGCTGCAGCCGCTGGAAGGGCTTGCCCACGCTGCTGGCCGCCGCCAGGCGCCCGTACTCCGTGAACAGCTGCACACGACACCAATTATCAGTAATGACGATTTGACAACTAACCTAACATCTTGGGAGCTTAACAGTCAATTTTGTAAAAGAAAGGTTAAGGAGAGGGGTCTCTCTCGGGTGTTATACCTGGGGTCCGAAGTCCATTGGGATGAAGTTGGAAGTTGTATGTACTCATTATATCAACTGACCGGAGAAATTTTGTCGTGCTCTCTGATGCTGGCAGCTATGTAATAAGCTGGTAATTGTCTCCTATTTGTATGTATATGTACGTATGTAAACTCTTTACATACATACATACATTAAATCACGCCTGTTTCCCAGAGGGGTAGGCAGAGACAACTTCTTTCCACTTGCTACGATCTTGAAAAACTAAAACTTTTTATTGCACAAAAATATAGTTGTAGCTAGATAGATAATTATGTAGCTAGTACAAGTTACTTTTTTTATGCTTGAGGTTCCGGAAGTGCCATTATTATAAAGTTCCTTCTTTATAGCGTCATACTTAACAGAACCTGTTAAACAAACAGGAACTGTCAAAACCTGCCAAGTCCCAGGGCGTAATAGGAAAATATTTTAAGCAGTTATTAGCTCTATCCTACTTATTCCTTCCTGGAAGCTGTCCAATACCTGTAAATGCTGGAGGTCGTCCTCCTCGATGTTCTGCGACAGGTTGTAGATCTGCACGGAGGACAGCATGGTGGAGAGTGCGAAGATGGTTGCGTTGTCCCGCACGGTGGACTCGCTGTCGAACGTGCCTTGCGTGTCCATCAGCAGAATCACCACCTGAGGAGATGACGCAAGTTATGGTACCGCAGGGTTTGGACTATGAAACACGATGATGAATTGGTTATAGAGGTAGAGGTCACAGGAAACTGCTGGATCTGATCCGAGTAGCAGTAGATGATTGAGGTGATGATCTGGGGAAGATCTGGACATGTTTCAGTTGGCGTGATAATGATGATCGTCGTATCAGCTGAAAGGCTTCTTAGTTGCCTGCCTGTCGCGCGTTTACCTTCTCTCCATTGCTGAGCGTGGCCTTGAAGGGTTGTGACCAGATCAGTAGACCGGTGGTGTCGCGCTCGGAGCCACCGCGCCAGCTGAAGCCCTGCAGCGGCTGGTCTTCCGGGCCCAGCCAGTCTCCACCTTCTCCAAGGTTGTACTGGAATGTATTAAATCTGGTATCATTACAAGATTGAGTACAATATTTTTAACTTTATTGAAGCACAACATTTTCAAATTAATTCTAAACTAATGGTAATCGGAATAAGATGACTCCAAAACTTGAATTCTAAGGAAAGAAAGCCTATATCAGTAATTTTACTGGTATCCTTAATAATATTATAAACGCAAAAGTTTGTATGTATGGATTCCTCCAGGATCCCAGGATGTTTGTTACTCTGTCACGCTGCAACGGCTGGACGAAATTGGATGAAATTTGGAAGAGAAATAGTTTATACCCTGGATTAATACATAGGATAATTTCATTCCGGAAATTTGAAATGTACGCGGACCAAGCCGCGGGCAACAGCTAGTCTTTAAATATATAAAAGAAGAACCTGACTGAGTAACTGACTGACATATCATTACAGCCTAAACCGCTGGGTTTAGAGATTCCAAAATTTAGCACGTAGGTTCCATGAGGTCTACGGGTCCATTAAGAAACGATTTAAGATTTGATTTTTTGGGTCACAGTTTCCACTTACCATCAGGTGGCCTGTGTGCTCGTTTGTCTTCTCTATGCCAAAAAAAATAAAAAAATGGGAAGAAATAGGGAGGGGAGGAGGGAGGAGGATAAAACTTTACCAACCGTGTGATGTAAATATCTGAGGAAGAAGTCCAGCAGGAAGCTCTTGCCCTTCCTAAACGCGCCGGCCACGGAGACCACCACCACGGCGCGGTCTTTCAGGTCCTCACGCATCAGCAGAGCGCTGAGGGCGTCCAGCTCCAGCTCGAACGAGTGGTCGGGCCCGGGAGACACCACTTGGACGCCGCGGCCTGAGGCCAGGGACTCGATTTTGTCTGGAAATGGGTTTTGGGGTTCATTGACCTTCACATGTTTCATGATATATAGTCTAAATCTTGTAAGTTATTTAAAGATAAATTACCTATTTATATTTCACGCGAAAAATAAATAAATTTATAAAATTTTACAGCTGTGGAGAGAATTATTAAAACACTTCTAAAATGTATATTAAAATTTAGGCTAGTCCAAATGGTCCATTGGGTAGAAAATAGAGATCATACCAAAATAAGTTTACCTTTTCCGTTTTCCAACCATATTATCTTAAATACGGAACCCTCGGTGCGCGTGTCCGACTGGCACTTGATCGGCATATTTAAAAAAACTAGTTCTATTTTATTCAAAGATATCTCTTTATCGGCCAAACGAATTACCTAAATGATAGAATTTACATACATACATACATTAAATCACGCCTGTTTCCCAGAGGGGTAGGCAGATACCACTTCTTTCCACTTGCTACGATCTTGACAAATGTCTTTCGCTTCTTCCACATTCATACATCGAGTCATGCACGCACGTCGGTTTCGGCCCTTTTCCAGGATTTCTCCGATTTTACTAGAAAAAGTACGCCTAGGGCGGCCCCTTCCGACCCGTCCACTCACTTTCGATCTGTATACTCTTTCGTCAATCTTCTTTCATCCATCCTTTCCAAATGACCGAACCATCGAAGCATCGAAGCATGCCCTTTTCAATCTTAGTCACTACGTCTTCTTTTATTCCACCTTTCTCTCCGACTTTTTCATTCCTTACTCTATCAATCAGTTTCACACCACACATACTACGCAAAGAGCGCATTTCAACTGCATTTTATTTGATAGAATTTAATGTATTTTTAATGACAAAAGCAAAACTAAAAAGCTATATCTAAAAACGGGCCCTACGGCATTGTCCCAAAGATGCTGGCAGGATTTCCTCGCTGGATGGTTAACTTTGGTTCTATTTTATTAAATTAAGTGACGAGTGAAAAGAGGCACAGGGAAGGTACCATGGTGACACACGATTTGTTACCGGCATTCTGACAGTCTAATAAAGTCTAGTACAGATGTAGTGAATAATCCTTTCCCATTTTTGGTCGGATAACTTCGTATTTATCTTGCTTTCTCAGTTGGCATATTGATGGGTACTGAAGCTAAATAATTGAGAAAGCTAGATAAATACGAACATATCCGACAAAAAACGATGGGAAAGGATTATTCACTACATCTGTAAGGCATTCTGACAGTTTAAATGACACCAAACATTAACTAAAAGGGCGCTATGAAGTCTATAAAGAACCAAGGGACCTCTATCTATATCTCTATCATCGGTTAACTCTTTACGATTCGAAAAGTGCGTGGGAACAAATGTGGTTGCGGAGGCAAACCCTTTTGAGTCATTACATTCATTACTCTTCCACATTAAGTTAGTTAGTTACATGACACCACGTAGATGGACGTAACCTAACCACACACGAGTCGAGTACTACATAACAATCTACGAAAGAAAAAACGTGCGCTCACAAGTGCTTTGTCACATTAACGTCATGTTTGAACTGCTGCACTGATCTGGCAAAGGCGTTAAAGTGAAAAGGTACTAAAGTATGCACTTACCTACTTATAAAGCTATCTTTAATTCAGCCACTGACATAATTTCTTTCACGTGGCATGTTGCTGTCATCAGTACCAAATCGTCTATGTAGCATAATGTCCAGGGATTGACCAAGAAGCGAAATGGCGTCATATGACCATTTTGCCCAATTAACATTTACGTCTATAAAGCAGAACATCAAAATAACAATAAGTCTGTGTAGCATAATGTCCAAATTTCATAATGTAAAAAAATCCAGATACCAGAATAGCACATTGTCAAATCTTATCGAAAGCAGAATGTGGTTGAGATAAAGTAATTTGCGTTTTGGACTTTTTAATTATTTGTCATTTTACGTGCTTAGACCAGACTTGCTGTTATTATCTAGCCGTGTCGCTTTATGGAGTTTACGCTAATTGTGTATTTTTAACCGACGTCATACGATTTAAGCAATGAAATGAATGAAAGAATGGTCAATTTACATAATGGTCGTTTCGCTTCTTGGTCAATTTGCATCAAAGGACATTTTGCTACATAGATGATTCGGTACTACAGTCCGACACAAAGGAGTAGAAATTAAATGAAGGCGCCACTTTCCGTAACTGTCACATTTTTGACGTAAAATGCTTAAACATGGCAATAATTTAGTATGCTTTTTTTTAGTTCCATATTATTTAATTTCTACCCTTTTTTGTTGCACTATAAGTAAGCCGTTGACAGGATCCTATGGTAGCTTAACAGTTAAATCTATAACTAAAAACATACAGTGCGAAATTTTTCTTAATTTCGATAAGAGTAATAAAGTAAAGGCACGTATCCTATGTATTGATGAATTAGCGAGAGCGTAGAATTGCACATGTAGTGGTATTGTGTGTTTATAGGCAAGAGAAAGAGAGAGAGAAGTATTTAAGTATTTCTCTCTCTCTTTCTCGTGCCTATACACACACCATACAACTACATTGCAATTCCACGCTCTCGCTAATTCATCTATACTTGTATTTATGTAGCTATCTAATGAATGTATGAAATGCCCGCAGCAAATAACCTCGTGTATGTTGAAGGTCTAGACTCGGCTAGACTTCAATTAGCTAAATAAACCTCGATATGACCGTGACGTGTGCACCTGTGAGTAGCATCCAGCCTATTCTCATAGCGTGGTCCGTGAAAACCCGGGGCTCCGGCTTCTGCTAAATATGTAATTTCTGGGTTCATCATCCTTCTAATATCAGCGAATGCCGAAAGTTGTGTGTATTAGTTGGTTACTCCTTTACACTGCAATGGCGACGGATATGAATAGAATTTGAATTGGAGATAGCTTGTACTTTTACCATATAATTTTTTTCAAATTTCCCGAAGGAACAACGAATGTCGAAATCTACGTGGACGAAGTCGTGGGCAGAAGCTAGTTAATATGACAGGCTGTTAATACTGTCACGTGAATAAGAGGCATAATAAATACAACAATACCGCGATGTCCATCAGTAAGATCACCTGGTAGGATCCCCTACCTATTAATTTTCGGATCACTTCGTTTACCCGAATTTCATTTGCCATAATTGTGTCACTTGCCATAATGTTAATTTGCCATAATGGCATTTTTATCTGAAACTGTAAACCTTTCAGGTAATTTTTACATGCCATCGTATAGAGCCCAATAGGTTAGGTTAGGTTTGTTTTATAACAATTCTGAATAATTCACGATTTCAGAATAAATGCCTTTATGGCGAATGAATATTATGGCAAGTGATAGAATTATGGCAAATGACTTTCGGGCAAACGACAGAGAACCATTAATTTTGTACGTCCCCCACGTACAGGTGATCTTATGCCCGGTTCCTATATTCAAGAAACGAATCGTTTTCCTTACGTCTCGTTAAAATTTGACACATTTTGTACGTAGCAAATGTCAAATTTTAACGAGACGTAAGGAAAACGATTCGTTTCTTGAACATTGGAACCGGGCATTACTGGACATCGCGGAACAAGTACGATGTAGGTACGTACATGCAAGAGGGGCTTAACCAAAGTAGAATAAAGCCCAGGGTGGGCCTTAATGAGTTTTTTTTGTTTGTTATAAATAGGACAAGCCATTTTATCTACAGTTAAGCAGATTATTTGCGATTTTTCCTAAATTTAATGAATGTAAAATTCCGTTTTCCTGTTGTTACAAGGAAATTTTATAAGAGTATAAGGACGTTTTTTGCAAAATTATTCAAAGTTCACGCCATAATAACAACTAATACTTGTGATATTTTTTTTGTGTGGTAATAGGTAATATGTAAAGTATCTAACATTCACTCTCAATTCTTACCTACATAAGGATGTTAATTTGCGTAATAAATAATTCACAATTAAAAGTAAAAAATATTTTTTAGTCCACTTTTTTCTTGATTCGGTTACTTTTGTGACAGTTCTGAAGGAAAAGCGATCAACGACGTCTACACGGACCAATTCATTGGAAAAAGTTAGTCTATTATTTCCATAGTGAAATTGTTATTAGGTACAGTCGAATTCATGAATATGTATACACTTTAGTACCTTGTCTATTTAACGTCATGTTTAAACTGTCATGAAATTGTCACAACGATTAAAGTGACAAGGTACTAAAGTGTAAACGTACTTACTGTACATACATAAAGGTACATAAGATCGTGGGCACCGTATACCTACCTGACGAACTTATACGTTAGATATACATACGAGTAGATGTAGATGTTCTAGGTATACATAGGATAATAATGTCATTTCACAAACCGGACTATCGAACGTCGATAATTAACAATTTTTACTCATTAACGATGCAATACCGGCCCGTACTGTAATGTACTTAAGTACGAGGATCAGCATAGAGCGAGAGGAAACGTTAATATTTTATTAACCAGGATAGGAAGTAGATATCCAACGTATTTAAAAGTTAAACCACTATATCCGAGTTAGAAATGTGTTAGTTCATTTACCAGGAAACGGTTTGTCCTCAATATAAGTGGATCTAACTATGTTTACGCAAAAAACTCATAATTTTGTTGTTTTGAACGTAAGAATGAATTACTTTTGCATTTTACCTAGCTGATAGTATTGATTGGGTAATTAAAATAGGCTTGTACCAACTCGATTGAATTGTTTCCACGCATTTAATTTTTTTTGAACGCACTAACTTTGAAACAGTAAATATACTGCTTTAAAACATCTTATTTCATAAAAATCCCTCCAGTGCCTCATCGTTTTTCAATCAAGGTATAAACTGCACGTTTTAGAATCACAGCTGACACACTTCTATAAATAAGTAGCATAGCATGTAAACAAACACAAACACCTGACTTGCGATTTCACCAGCCAGTCCGTTAAAATAGCATTAATTAACAAACTTTTTAGAACACTAAATACTTACTGGCCATTTTGAATATTCCACAGACAAAAAAACTTTAAAAAGTAATCAACCAACAACCACTAAACCAACATTTTTAAAATTGGAACTCGCGTGTTCTGCTCAGAGGCGCGGCGCATACTGGCTGTTTTTAAGGTCAAGTTATGATGTCATCGGCCGAGTCTCCACTACTGAGTGATGTCATACGTCATAAACGATTAAGGATTAGATTCATAATAAACAATTCACATAAACCTAACTGATGGTGTAAAACTTAGTTTTATGTAAACACAAATTCCCTTCCCTTCTGCTGAATTTCTTCAATGCACCTATCATGAAAGTTTGCTCGGCGAATCCATGGAGCTTCGGGCCTGCAAGAGCCCCGACGAAAGATCAACTTAAACTCGCTTTTTCGGGTTCCGTACTCGATGGGACCCCAACGAGACCCTATTAATATGCCACCGCTCGCCGTCCGTCCGTCCTTACTTTAAAGAGCTGTATCGTTTGAACCGCAATAGATAGTTTGTTGTTTTTTTTCTCAGAATATGACATGTGTCTTTTCTTTAGCGTGGATTTACTTACAAATAAAAAAATAAAGGGGGTCTTCATACAAGAAACGTTTTTTTTCAAAGTAATTTTATTTTTCGTAAGATTATGGTACATTACAAACCCTGAAGATAAAAAACAAATGCCAAAAAATTGTCAACTGTGAGTTGGGCTCGCGCTCATTCGATTCTAAATCGAATTCAAATCGAAATATCAACTGTGCGGCGGTACGGAACCATGGAACTCTCGGTGCGCGACATCGACTCGCACTTGACCGTTTTTTTTAAAATAAAATATGGTGTTACTCAACGTTATTCAACGTTTCAAAAAGGCTGTCATCGCTAAAAAAAATGATGACCGCTGCTTGCATACCTCCACAGGGATAATCTCTTGTCCGAAACGCGGTCATCATTGACATCACGCAGAATTAAAAGTAAATGTTATCGCTGTATACATAGATAGATAATGTTCCTTACCAACATTACATAACAGCCCGGACATTCTCATCTTACTGAATAAATATTATGATTTTTTGTCACGAAAACTTAACATTCATAAAGGCGATGTGCCTGTAATTTTTTAAATATTTTTATATACTTAGTCATAAAAGGCAAACGAACAGACGGACACGCGAAAGGTGACAATTCAGTATACATCGCAAAGTTAATTAATACGCTCATCACTGGTTTCATATTTACTGCGCCATTTACACTGAAATGTCACCTGTCACCTGTCATTGCCAGGGTGGTGAAATGGGAAGTAGTGAACGTCGTCTATAAACGTCAGCAATGCCTGACCCAAGTTGCGGCCATTCTGTGTTTTTTTTAAGCCTTGTCGTTTAGGAAGACATGCCATAGTGCTGAGGAAACGTATTGGAGGGAAGTTCATTATAACATATCATAACAGCGGAAAAAGGTTAACTGGAAGAGATCCCTTATAGGGATAAGTTCGCCTTTGTACATACCTTTTTTGTTTCTGTTTATTTTTGATTTGTTATTTTCTGTTTGTACAATAAAGAGTTTACATAGCGGAAGGGGGCGCCCTAGGCGTACTTTTTCGACTCAAATACTTGAAAAGGCCTGAACCTTAAGTACCCGAAACCGACGTGCGTGCATGACTCGATGTATGAATGTGGAAGAAGCGAAAGAAATTTGTCAAGATCGTAGCAAGTGGAAAGAAGTGGTCTCTGCCTACCCCTCTGGGAAACAGGCGTGATTTAATGTATGTATGTATGTAACAGCAGGTTTTGGGGGTTTTGCAGAGAAGACTAAAGCCGAGTGTAATAGTAAAAGCCAGGCAATGGCTATAAAGGAAATGGTGGTTCGGTACACCTACTTTACAGTCGCCCATGCAATAAGTTTCTGTCAAAAATTCATTTTTGGGACAAGCTTTTATTGCCTACTGTACTTTTTTTACACAGTCGTCATCTACTTGTCAAGACGATTCTAACAAGTCCCAACACGACGGGTTTATCATGTGTAATTTAGGAGCTCCTATGGCCACCCTAAGTCTCCATCATCAAACCAGCTCGATGGTATTATATTATTGTATTGTCATCACATCATGTTGTATTATTGTTTTCAGCTTCATCGAAAATCGGGAAGTGGGTCAAATTGAACTTGCAAGATTTGATCCTTGCGTACATACATACCTACATGCATTGCAAGTTTAATAAAAGCTTTAAAAAAAAAATTGCATAGGTACTTAGAACCTTGTCATTGTGACTGCCATTGTAATTGTCATACTTGTCATTTGATGTTCAGTTTGAAGTTTACTATAACAGCTTATTTTTCGCTGGGGTTCTGTACAGTCATCAGCAATAAAAATATTATCCAACATTGGGCTCAAAAATATATGACACGTCTCAATTACTAGAGGCACACCGCACAAGAGCGTGTCAGATATTTTAGAGTGCAATGTCGAATAATATATTACTTATTGCTGGCGACTGTACCTTGTCGCTTTAACCTGATCTTGCTCTAACCAAAAACAGTATTTGACACTAATTAATCGTGTAGCATTTCGTACTCTGCGTAGGAGTCACTATGGCACTGCACCGCAAAGTAAAATTTAATAAAGACAATCTTAGAAACAGAATTGTCTTATGGAAACGAACATCGGTGCAGCCCGGTACACCACTCTCATAAGTAAGTGGCGCACGCAAGTTACGAGTATTAAATGATTAATGCTACTCAATGGCCGTGCCGTGGAGTATCCTCGAAGACATCCTCGCTCACCTCCTGACGTGTAATCCAAATCATTTCGGCTGAAAGACGTCAACTGAACTGGACATTGGGTTCCCACAAGGTTGGCCACAAGGGGTGTGATTCTCTCAAAAACGCGCCCGGACGAACGAACAAGTGAATGTCGAAGCGGCGAGTTTAAGTAGTCCTATCAGAGCGAACAAATCACATTTTATCGCGTGCGTTTTCAAGCAGCATGGCTTCGCTCGATGAGATCGAAAGTATAAGTCTGCCTAATTGAGAATACGCGCACGCGCTAAAATTTGCATAAGATAATTACACCCAAGGACCGGTCGTGCGACGCTTGCATACATCCATTTCTAGCAACCAAAGCCACTTGCCGGTCCACCTTGTTCGAGGTATACATACATACAGTCGGACGCCAGTCGAGAACTCTTCCACCCCATCGGCCATCCGTTCCGCGGGCAATGTACCCCGCCCAGTGGCACTTATTAAATCTAAAAATTCTTAGGGGACTCGGTGACTTTGGTTCTCGTGCAGATATCAGGAAAAGAGGGACGGATCGAAGTAGCCACCTGTTATATTCTGGCAAAAAGTTCTGAAATTAAAAAGTGGCAACACTGTAGTAGTGTCATCCCTTTCAAATCAATCTGACGACGCTCTGGCCTAATGGGCAGTGACCCTGCCTACGAAGCTAGCGGTCCTGGGTTCGAATCCCGGTAAGGACAGATATTTGTGTGATGAGCACGAATATTTGTTCCTGAGTCGTGGATGTTTTCTAATGTATTTAAGTATAATATTTATCTATATAAGTATTTATATCGTTGTCTAGTACCCAAAAAAAGGGACGACCCTACAGTGTTGCCACTTTTTAATTTCAAGACTGTCTTGCCAAACTGTAGGAACAAATTTGAAGCGCGCCGCTTCCATGTTCGAGGACCTGAGCTGGAGCTGGTGCCCTGCCGGGATTGAAGAGTTTCCTCAAGTCAAAGGTGGAGTGAAAACACGAGGTATAAAAATATATAAGGGGACAGTTTTACACAAATTGACCTATAGTCCCAAACTAAGGTCCAGGCTTGTACAGTCGACCAAAAAAAGTCCTTTATGACTTTGGACTTTAATGTCCTACACATTAGAACCGAAAATTAGACTATCTCTCTCTATTTTCTAGAGAATACGTCGTGTCTAGATCATTTTGAGCATGTTATTTTGCTTAGCTACTTTTGATGCTGACTGTACCTAGAAGCAAGTAAGAAGACTTTGAACTTCGAGGAAACGAACATCCGGTTCCGGCCTGGCGCCCCGTTTCAGACAGATCGATCAACATACTTTATACAGTATGTAAACTTACTAAAACCATTTATTTGAACCCGAGCATGTCTAGGCGATAGATAAGGTTGGGGTATATAAATTATTGAAATCTTAACACTTTTTCAAATTTAAATAAAGAATGCACTGAACGCAAGTTCAATAATCTGTTACGATGAAAACATTACATACGGGTCTTATAATGGGCACTGAACAACGAAGTAAACATTACACATGGGATGATACTTTTAGGGTTAACCGACTTTGAAAAAGGTGAGATGTTATAATTTTTATGCAATGATAAAATTAAAAATATTCGACACACACTAGCAAAAAATGTGGTAAAACACTTAACTCAATTAGCCTAGCAACTGGTTGAAAGAGATGGTTTTAGTAAGTTTACATACTGTATAGCCCCCCTTTCTGTTAGTAGGCCATCGTGGCGTGCACGCTGCATTTCACACGGCCATTAGCCATGTATATGTGGGAGGGCAAATAAGTACTAAGTCCCCGTTTTTAGATTATAATTTTAAACGAAACGAGCTGCCTATTCCGAGTTCACTCGATCCATCTGTAATATTATAGACCTACCTTTCAAATGGTGAAAGATTTTTTTGACACATAATTCGCACTCTTTTAAAATGTGATTGTAGTATTAAATACGAGTAGGTAGGTATCAGCGCTATCACCTTGAAATCAAGTTTATTGTGCCAACAACTGGCGGGTGCTAACAATTAGGACGGCTTCCCCTAGATGTATGAAATTTGGCACAGACCATAGCCGATTAAGCATACGATGTTAGACATCGTTCCCACTATGTCGTGTGTCGTTCCGGATTTTAATCGGTCGTTCCAGTGGCAGAACGTTTTATATGAAGCTATTCACACTCGTCCGACAGCGATTTTGTGTCGGATCCGACAAAAAATATCGTGTTTTGTCAGCCCTCTCGTTCGGAAAAAAATTGCGTATGCAAGAGTTGCTAATCAAATGCCTCTTATATGCCGATGATCAAGTTATACTTGCCTCATCGGTACTTGAGTTGCAGGAGATGGTGACAGTGATGAATGAGGGATTTAAGCGAAAGGGGATGAGAGTAAATGTTGCCAAGACCAAGGTCATGGTGATAGAGAAGGACGAGGAGATGACTGAGTGCGTGATTAATATAAATGGTGAATTAGTAGAACAAGTGAGCGAATTTGTGTACCTGGGAAGTGTGTTTACAAGAGATGGTAAGTGTGAGAAGGATATCGAGAGGAGGGTGAATGCGGGGGTCAATGGGGCCCTGTACTCCTTTGTGAGCAGACAGGGCATTTCACAAAAAGCCCGACTGGCTGTTCACAATGGAGTGCTGGCCCCTACCCTGATGTATGGTAGTGAATGTTGGGTGTGGCAGGACAAGCATAAAAGTCGTGTAAATGCCGTTGAAATGCGCTCTTTGCGTAGTATGTGTGGTGTGAAACTGATTGATAGAGTAAGGAATGAAAAAGTCAGAGAGAAATGTGGAATAAAAGATGATGTATTGACTAAGGCCCGTATTTATAAACTAATCTCAACTCTAATGCTCGTCTTGAGATGTGTCAAAAATGACAGTGTTCTATGGTTTGACGTTTACTTTGACGTATCTTGTGACGCGCATCTCAGCCAAGATGAGTTTATAAATACGGGCCTAAGATTGAAAAGGGCATGCTTCGATGGTTCGGTCATTTGGAAAGGATGGATGAAAAAAGATTGACGAAAGAGATAGGTATACACATCGATAGTGAGTGGACGGGTCGGAAGGGGCCGCCCTAGGCGTACTTTTTCGAGTCAAATCGGTGAAATACTGGAAAAGGGCCGAATCTTAAGTACCCGAAACCGACGTGCGTGCATGACTCGATGTATGAATGTGGAAGAAGCGAAAGAAATTTGTCAAGATCGTAGCAAGTGGAAAGAAGTGGTCTCTGCCTACCCCTCTGGGAAACAGACGTGATTTAATGTATGTGTGTGTATACATTCTGTAGTAAGCAGGGTAAATATCAGATGAACCCTGACCCTCGATATGCATTTTGGCCTTTATAATACAAGCTACGCAAACTCCGCCGAATTGTGAACTGTCATCTGGTCACCTATCACTGTCAACTGTCACCTACCATTATGAAATAGGGGCAAAGTCAGATTGTTAACATTTATGTTTATGATAAAGGGGGCTGATAGATTACCAAGAAATACCACTTTTGTTCAACTGCCTGCCTTTTCAACTAAAAAATATTTAAATTACCTATTTGAACTAATTCATAATAGGGCGGCATAAATAGCAAGTATCTTTTTTATTTAAAACTACATTATTCATTATCACAATTGTCTTCCTCTACAGCCTTTACAATTGTCACGTTCCCCGTATTCACCATCATAGCAATGATTGGTGACAGGTGACATTTCAGCATTATATGAATCCCATTGATGTGATAACTTGTTAATATTGCAATATATATACCTGATTGTCACGTCTCACCAATCATTGTCAGGATGGTGACATTTAGGGCTGGGTCGTTTTAGGATGATCTCTGTAATGTAACACCTCATACAAACAAAAGAAATGTCATCAATGACGTTCAGTAATTTGAAAGTTGTGTCCGCTTCGCTTTCTTCTAAACCCCACGCTGGTTTGATTAATGCAAGATACTGATTGAGGACAATTAAATGGTTTAGGAATAACCAGTTGCAGCCCTTGATCAGGGAAGAGCGGGAATGCATTCTTCAAGCGCCTTTTAGTATATGCTTTTGCATCAAAATTTTGCGTTAAAAACCAATTGTGTCTTCTTTCTCGTTCAACCACCAGGGCCGGCGTTGGAATTAAGGACAGTATGGTTTCAGGTTTGCAATGCAATGTATTCTGTTAAGTATTAATTAACTGAACAATAAATAAATAAATATCTCGTTTACGGGTATAGTTAAAACCACAAAATATAGTCACCGTAATGTGAGATGGATCATCCTATAGCAACCTAGGTATAATATAAAAAATAAACTGCTACAATTTATTATAAATTAAATTAAAACAAGGAATCTAAAAATATCTACAAGGAAATATTTTTTATTAACTGTGGACACTGATGGACACTTGAACATAATTTATGTAATTCTACTTATAGACTAAAACCACAGACAACTTACAGACCAACAACCGATTCACTGACCTCTTTGTTATGTTGTGGCTACGCATTTGGCAGTAAAAAGGTTCATGGCTGTTTGAAATAGTCAGAGCCTATATCTCTTGTTTATACATATTTGCATTTATCCACGTGTTTTTATTAAGGGTTATATTTTGTACTATTTTTGTACTGTACACATGGATATTGAGGATAATTTTATAAGTGCTCTCTATGTTTTTAGAATTTGTCAATGATTAAGTATTTACAATTTATAAATAGTATGAAATATGAGTCAAGAAATGCATATCAAAATATTAAGTTCTTGATATTTACATTGTTTATATGACTAAAAGTTAACCAACTATTAAGACCATGTATTCAAAACAGTCAATCTTGATCTACGAGCTTTTAAAATATGTTGATCAAAGATCTTAAAGACAAAAGAAAAGACCACGATACAAAGACCTCTAACACTCCTTAAAATCACCCAAACATTTTCTTAATGACATTCTTGTACTCTTTGTTGACCGTTTGCAACTTAGGTGCTATTTGAAGTGCTTTCTTCTGAGCGGACTTATCACGGGGATCTAGTTTCATGACATGTTGTATGTCCAGCCAAGCCTCTTCGTACTTGTGGAGACCAGAGTATGCTACACTCCGACGGTATAGTGCTTTTATATTGTTGCTGTCGTATTTTAAGGTGCAAGTGCATAGGTCTACCGCAGCTTGGTACTCTTCAAAGTGTAGCTGACAGTGCGTGAGGTTGTTAAGCAGCTTAATCTGAAAACAAATATGAAAAGCAACTCTAAATACTCACTAACTTAGAAATAACATCCGGACTTAACTTTAAATAAGTGCTTTTTCCTGATACTGTGAAGTTTGTAGACCTCCACGTTGCCTCTATGGCCCGATATGTTAAAATGGGAACATGTGAAGTTAACAGAGAGCTAAAATCAGAATCTACGGAGATTTTGATTAGAAACACAAAACAACAAGAATATTTAAGCCTGTATGGTTACTGGGTTACAATAGTGCCACTCCGTGTCTAGGAATAAAGGCTTGTAGTACTGTTATGCAATGGACTTGCAACCTGTCACTAATACACTGGTAAACATCTTAGCCTATTTGTGCAAAATGTTGTAATTCTGTAGCTCTGCCAACCACACTCTGGGAATGAAGGTGTGAATTTATGTATGTATGTATAAGTAATTAATTTAATTATTACAGAAAATACTAACCTTAAGATCCATAAATTCCTTGACCCTGTCTTTATCAATCTGTTCTTTGTTAACCGGTTCAACAGCAACAGTCATTTTGAGAGCCTTACTGAATCGGCGGAACGCCTCGGCGATCCGTTTCTCGCCGACCAGCGCCACCCCGCGGGTCTTGTGGTGAAGCGCCGCCTCCATCAGGCGCGCCCAGCTCCAATCACTCAGTAACTGTTCCTCCATCACCTCTTTCAACTCCACCTTACAGGAAATCTCCTTTACTAACGCCCCTTCAGCGTCCCTGTACACCATCTTAACGCTACTAGTCTCTCCACAGCACATCCGCTCCAAAATCAACTCGAAATCTTTATCAATAAAACAATCCGAATCTCCTATCAAGAAATTACCGTCGAAGGATTTACTGAAGATGCGGCTGTCCGACTCTATCCCACAGCCCCCGGATTCACTAGTGCAGGTTACTTCGGAGAGAGTTATTTTACATCGCGCTTCTTCGTAAGGTACGACGGAATAGTCACCCGGTGTAATTATTGTCTTTGTGAGCAGCCGATCTGGCCGCTCGTGGACAATTTCTGGTTGGTTCATGTTGTAGGTTTAACTCAAGACTTAAAAAAACTGATTACTGGTGGTTTTAGAAAAATAAACACAGCTTCGAACCACAGACACCACAGCGATCTTGTATTGTATTGTAGAATAGAAAATGTCAAATCAAATGGTCTAAATGTCAAAGAGTCTGTCATTGTCAACGATCGTTAACAAAAAAAAATGAAAAACGTTCTGAAACCATTTAGATTATAGCATGGTGAAGTGAAAATGTATAGGTCAACTATTCGAAAAATTCTATTTATTCCGTAATAAGGCGACGCGAGACTATTTAAAAGCGTAAGAATCATAAATCATACAGCTATTCTTTAAAACGTTTTTTTCCGAATCCTAAAACAGCTGACATCTGACATTTCGCACTTTTCAAATTTCAGAATTTTCATTTCATCGCCATTATATCCGAAAATTTTATTTTATAACATGTAAAATGCTTTTTTTAATTATTTTTGAGTAAATTTGATATAATTTAGCTCGCTAATTTAGCGAATCATTTTTTATGTATCATCAGTAATAGCTTTCATACTTCAAGCAGATTACTGAAATAGTTATTTTTACCTTTTTTTTAGAGGATTTATAAAGTATTTTTTATGGTAATATATAATAAACTTATTTATCTCTCAGTAAAAGTAATTTTCTAAATTAAACTAACCTTTATTTTAGGAAATTTGGCTTGGGAAAATATAAATATGTGTGTGGTATTTAGTATGTTATTATTATTGTTGTTTACTAATTCATTTCTTGTTTTAGGTAACTGTAATATTCAAAATAAAATCTCAAGAAGCCTGCAGAGGCTACGCAGTCGATAACTTTGTGTTGTTTTCTTATTTGGTAGTAAAAATGTCTCTGTCGCTGCTTAAAACTGTGTGGCGCAATGTGCACAAGAGCAACCCACTCAGCCTGACCTCCATTCACTCCAGGACCTGCACCTCTAACAGTAAGTAGCATTATTATTTATGCATTTCCTATTTTTCATTTACTCCTTAATGTAAAAAAACATTACATGTGTAGCACGGTAAAATATAAGTCCCCGATTTGTTTATCCGAAAACTTATACTATAAATGCTAGTAAAGAGTAACAAATGTACATACAGTGCAATAATCCTTAAAAAGTCTTTCAGGTTTTAAACTCAGTTAGGATAGCATAGGAGTATACGAGAATGATTTGGAGAGAAGTTCAAACCTGAACGCTAATGCTAAAAATACCCTGTCTCTTCAGATAACAATACTTTACAAAAAAAAAAAAAAACATACTAAAAAGTGCTTGAAAATTTGTTACGGATGTGTCTAAAGGCATTTGAGGGGTTAAAGAGCTTAGGTAGGTAAATAGGTAACCCAAATTAGGCTGAATGTGCAATGGCAAACAAATCGGAGAATACTCGGACAGTACAGTGGATCAGCTTCCTCCATTATATATTTCCCATAACTTTCCTCTTCTCATCACTGGACGTAGGTAGCAAATTATAAAATAGTACCATACCATGGCTTTAGTGTAATATTAATATTGTGGTAAAGCCTTGCAAATTGTATCACACTTTGACCTTCCGACTACATAATAAAATATCAAAATAATGTAAGGTATGGTCCCTGTAAAATTTGGATATGATGTGTGTATTCATGTCAAAGCAAGGCACTGTTCTATTTTCATTTTAATTGGATTCAGGCTGTAGTCCCACCCGATACAGTTTCTGCACATTGTAAACTCGAAATCATACATATTTACACAGAGCTACAGAATTACCAACAACTTGTTGTTAATTCTATAACCACATTTTGCAGAAACTGGCTCGAAATCATAGTTGCTTTATTCAATCTAGGCTTCTTACAACCACCTACGAGTAGTGCCCCTGATGAAGTTGAAAAAAGCGCTGAGAGACCTACGCCAGAAAGTCAGCGAGGTATATTTTACACCTATATATTTTTAAATTTAGAAGCTTATTTTTTATTCCTAATTGGGTCAGATTCAATTCATTGTCAGCCTCATTACCTACGAGTCTCACGTAGTCGTTTGGATAGAGTCCTCAGTGCGCCTCGTGTTTTCTTTTGGCTGAGAACGAAACTTGTGACATGATACCACTGCTCTCCAGGTTGCTCGATCTTGGACTAGACAGACTCGAGCGTGTAGTATTATGAGTCGGTTGCAGCTGTGGCTGCCCTCAGCCCATCTCATAGGTATCCCCTACTTCACTTCTGTATCTTACCCAACCTAGGCTACATATTTCTGTTCTGTACTCTTCAAAAGTGTTACGAAAAAATATTGGCGCAGTGCCGGAGGTAACGCGGACGTCGACGCCGGAAGCCCTGTCGGCACGGCTGCAGGCGGCGCCGAGCGCGGGCGCCGTGCTGGCCGCCGTGCAGGACGCGCTGCCGGGGGCGACCGCGCAGGACATGCTGCAGGCGCTCAGGAGTCTGTTCACGCTGCACCGCGCCGGCAAGTAAGTGTGCAGGAACTGTCACAATTTGCCTGTAGCGATTTAGTCATCGCCGTTTAGCTAACAAAACCTAAAATGCATTACTCGTATAATTAGGAGGTAATTCACACAGAGAATTCACGACACATGATATGAGACTGTAAGTGGGGTCCTGGTCCTAAGGCCCATAGTCCGCAAATGCATGACCAACTTCGAGGACTAACACCCGTATTCACAAACGTCACTATGAGGTCTCACAGTGCTCACGAACGCACAGGGTGGTTCAAATCGTGTCAGAAACAAAAGGTCAGTCAAACAGGACCAATCACAAAGCTGTATTGAACGCAGTGCGTTTACTCAGTGTAGGATCCCTTAAGTATTGTTTGTGAATACGGGTGTTAGATGGGATACCTCTATGCTAGTCATTACACTGGCGGATGATTTGAACACCGGGACAAACAATGCGAGTGCTGCTGAAGAGAAGGGGAGTAGCACCATCTTTTCCCCAACTACCCTACACCAGGTCCTGCCACCACTGCGGTATTGTTAGCTAAGCGTTAGTATAGTTCTTTTTTTAGTTTTTTAACTAATACTAATGTACAAAGTTTTTTCTCTTCAGAATCGACAAAGATACCGAAGACCTGATCAAAGACCCGGCGTTCAACATGCTTTGTCAAAATTTTAAAAAGCGGGCGCGCGCTCTCGATGTAAACGAAGCTATCGAGGCCACTAAAGTTCTATCCTACCTCAGAGTCCCAGTGGACTCGCTCATCGTGCAGACCATGCTGCAGCTGGTCCGCACCAACATTGACAACCTGAACATCCGCCAGATCATGTTCCTGGACTTTATCCTAGGCCGGTACGACACAAGAAACCACCTCATCGACGCGTTAAAACTAGCCCTGCCCCTAGCATTCCAAATCCACCTCACAATGGAAATCGATAACGAAGATATGCCTTTACTCCGGGATATGCTGTATTACTGCTGCACTCACAACTTACCAGATCGCTGCATCAATAACGTGGTCACTGGTCTGCTGCTGCATGACCAGGCGATTGACGCTCAAGCGGCTAAGTCCGTCATTTGGTCGCTGTTCGAGGTGAACTGCACGGCAGAAATATACCCTACTAGAGTCCAACTTCTTCATATCTGCTGTGATATCCTGGGGCAGTCTATCAATGAGCTGAGTTACGAGGAGGTGCTGCGGACAGCTGCTCGGCTAAAGGGACGGATACTGGAGAAGCATCCAGAGTATTACCACGAGCCCTTGATGGATGCGACAGCTAATTATGTGGTGGACAACAAAATAGACTTCGAAAGGGGACTGCTTATCGGCAGAGTGCTCTCTAGAATTGTAAGTACAAAAGATGCGCTGTGCAGTCAAATGCAAAAATATGTCTCGAAAAAATTCTTAAGACTGTGTCGAGCGTACGCCGGATGTACAGTGGCGCCCTCATTAATTTTATTGTGTTTTCTAATAAACTAAAGTATTTTCTTGAAATTGGACGGTATGTTTTTGTACTACAAATGAAAACACAAATTATAGGGTATATCACATAGTTTAATAACAATTCACCTTCGAGTTATCAACTTAACGGAAAAAAGTACCCACCTTTTCCTGTTTCCTGAGTTAAGCTGACTACTCAAAGGGTAATTGTTATTAAAGTTTGTTACGTATCCCATAAATTGTGTTTTTACTTGCGCTACATAAACGTATCGTCTGATTGCAAGGAAATTCTTTAGTTAATTAGAAAACACAATGATAGTAATGAGGGCGCCACTGGACGCTCGGCGTTTGCTCCGCGTAGTCTTAATGGAGGATATGTTACAAAGTTTCCTTATTCCAAAGGTGCATTGGGGCATATTTTTGAGATGTTACGTTCTCCCGTATTTTTATACGTGACTGTAACTTAATTAATATTTGGAAGGGTCTGATTTATTTCCAAGATAAGACCAGATCGCTCTGTGACTACATCTCGATCTGACTACATCGCTTGGTGCCTAGATCGCTATACTTCCAGATCGCTTTACGTCTACATGTCAAAAAGTTCCGACTCCACGTGGGCATGGGCAAAGCTTCTATACCGTTGCATGTAGGTAATTAATAATCAGAGCCACCAGGAACTGCGAACTGCTTATCCCCTGTGGTGGCCTAGTTGGTAGTGACCCTGCCTACGAAGCTAGCGGTCCTGGGTTCAAATCCCGGTAAGGGCAGATATTAGTGTGATGAGCGCGAATATTTGTTCCTGAGTCATGGATGTTTTCTATATATTTAAGTATATATTTCTCTATATATAAGTATTTATATCGTTAAATTATGATTTCTAATTACTAAACCGCTAGGCCATGGTGACTGACACAATAGTGGATGAAATATTGCAAAGCATTCGTACCTATTTTAATTTGGCAGCTTCAATATTACATATTTGCATTTGATAATACACGCTGTGAATTATATGCAATGACAGTTATGCTACCGTTTTTGTGAATTGCCAAATATTTTATTCAAATGTGTCTCTTGTGAAGACCGTGAAGTTGCTTTTCGCAGATTAATATTTTGTATACCTACTTATTTTGTAAAAGGAAAATTCATTACATCTGTACGAGTACATTTCAACTGTATGCCTAGTGCTTTAAGGTATATTTTCCTTAAATGTTCAGATATTTATGATCACCCTGTCTGTGCAGATAACTTTGACGAGTTGTGCTTTCAGATATTATTGTCTCGTTGTGTGTTCAGATTTAATTGAAAAACCACTGCTCATATATTTGTGGCGAATTGGATGTTCAGATCTTATTGACCTTATTTACCGTAAAGAATTTATTGAAATTGATTGCTGCTCAGAAATATTCGAGTACCTCGGCCGCTCCGATATATCTGATGGCGACTGTACCCATAATACAAGCCTTGAGCTTAGTTTGGGACTAGGTCAATTGGTGTGAGATTGTCCCCTGATATTTATTTATTTATTAGCTGTTGCCCGCGACTCGGTCCGCGCAGAAAAGAAAACATAGCCTATGTTCATCAGGGATAATGCGGGATTCCAATGGTGAAAAAAATCTTCAAATCGGGCCAGTAGTTTCGGAGCCTATTCAATTCAAACAAACAATAAAATCTTTCCTCTTATAGGTATACTAGTGAAGATTGGAAAATAAGCAGCTTAAATATTACTAAATTTATAAAATAATGTGGATAATACTTGAGCCAAAACAGTTATCACTTATCACTACTAGATAGCACAACTTATGCTCAGAGGAGATAAATTCGTGATAAGCATTACTTAATAATACATTTATGAACGGAAGGAGTTAGGAAGCAAATTTGGAAGAAGAGAAAAAAAGACAAAAAGAAAAACAAACTAGCTACCGTAAAACTACACAACTATGGTCCTAACTTGCAACAATAGTCCAATTTTCCTCATTGCATTATTCTAAAATATGATACCTTACTGCTATTATTGCTGGGTATATGTACTGTTCGGCCTAAAATCGGCTGCTCTATACTCTAGCTATAGCTAAAGCTATCATATTTTAAGAGTAATGTGATAAGTAAAATTTGGTCTATTGTTGCAAGTTAGGACCATAGTTGAGTAGTTTTACTGTTAACTGTTGTCACTGCGAAAATAATTTGTAGATAGATTTTCACCTATCAATTTAGAGCCTTAGCGTGCCTTAACACATCACATTCTATTTTCTTTGACCCTCGCTAGCTACCATCGCGCATAGCGGAGGCAGCGGCTTTTAGATTAGTAACGTAGAAGATAAACGATTAAATCTCTTAGTAAGCTTACTCTATTTGACCACAGGCCCACACACACTTAGGCCTCGTGAGCTACCTGTGCCAGGTGGCCGTGGCGTCCCCCGACACGTTGTCCAACGCGCGCACCAACATCCTGTTCGGCTTCATCAACTGCCTCGCGAACAACAACTACTCCCCCGAGCCGGCAACCTGGGCAGAGATCACCAAGGGGATCTCCCAGAACCCCATCCTGGACGCTAAGAACGCAGCGCTACCCTGGACGAAGTTGTGCCTCGAGTTGGCGTCCCTAGGGTACTACGACGATAGGCTGCTGAAGAGGGTGTTCTCGACATCGTTCCTGGAGGAGTTCCTATCGAGGCCGGACAATACCCTGGATTATTTGCAGTTGTTGACGCTGCATGAGGCGGTGAATACGTTCCACAGTCAGGTAATTAGTAGTTTATACGATGATGTGACACAGGTCTATGGTGCGTCAGGGATTCATTCCGCTTGCTTTATTTGGTAACCGATGCTCTTGCGGTGATTATCATCGAGCAAAGCTGTACAAGCCGCTAACTGATTGTCTTAGAAGGGTCACATAAGATGTCGTACAGAGTGGAAGTCCATCCAGATCCATCTGGATACATACATACATACATAAGCTCACGCCTTTATTCTCAGAGTGCGGTAGGCAGAGCTACAGAATTACTGACAACTCTAAGAACTTGTTAATAATTCTGTAACCACATTTTGCACAATTAGGCTAAGATGTTTAACAGTGTATTAGTGACAGGTTTCAAACCCATCGCCTAACAGTACTTACACAGCCTTTATTCCCTCATCTCATCTGGATAAGTCAAGTTAACGAGGCTCTACCATTACTAATCTTATTGCAATACCTTTCGATTTGGATACGTTTTTGTTTCCGTATTAATTTTTATTAGCTCGATTCCTTCGTGGCATCATCAGAGTTTGCTATGTCCAGGAGTACAGCCTGCCGCCGCCGCTGCTGCGCAAGGCGCGCTCGCTGTACCCGACGCACGCGCTCACGGAGCAGCTGGAGTCGAGCCTGGCGCGCGGCATCGGCGCCCGGGAGTACGTGACGCGGAACGTGGCGCTGCCCAGCGGGATCGTGGCCGGTCAGTGCAGTGGTCGATTAGTTAGACAGGAAAAGCTCTCATGTTCCCTAAAGAACAACGCATTTGCAGTCTTAGGATTGCACTGCATTGTTGTGAATGCGAATGTCTATGGGTCGCAGTTTCCGCTTACCATCAGGTGGCCTGTGTGCTCGTTTGTCTACTCTATGCCATAAAAAAAAAAAAAAAGAATAAACACTACGGGATAGAAGCTTTCCGCCTACATCTCGATATGGCTAGGTAGCTGATACGACCAGATCGCTTTGTGACTACATCTCGGTCTGACTACATCGCTTTTTGCCTAGATCGCTACACGACCAGATCACTTTACCGTTAAGTCCGAGTCGCTAAATGACCACATTGTTCTTTTCACCTTATGTCTGTCTTAGCAATATTGACGGAGCCCCGCATGGCGGGGCTCCTATTCCTGGGTTATTTGCCCTTCGGGCATTTGAAGTTACCTAACGAACCTAACCTACCTAGTAAAGCAAACGAAGTAGTCATTTTGCAACTTGGACTTTTAGAGATGTAGTCGCAAAGCGATCTGGTCGTATTACGATCTAGGCACAAAGCGATCTAGTCAAATCGAGATGTAGTTGCAAAGCGATCTGGTCGTATTTGCTACCTAGTCCTAACGAGATGTGAACCTAAAGCTTCTATACCAACACTACTTTCCTGTCTAACGATTCGATCAGATACGAGGTTGAGAAAGTAAAGCGACGATATAGTAACACCATATAGGCTCAACACCACACTGCACCGAGCAAACGTCGAGCGTCCAGTGGCGCCCTCATTACTATTATTGTGTTTTCTAATTAACTAAAGAATTTCCTTACAATCAGACGATACGTTTTTGTAGCGCAAGTAAAAACACAATTTATGGGATACGTAACAAACTTTAATAACAATTACCCTTTGAGTAGTCAGCTTAACGGGAAAAGGCGGCCACTTTTTTCCGATAAGTTGATAACTTGAAGGTGAATTGTTATTAAACTATGTGATATACCCTATAAGTTGTGTTCTCATTTGTAGTACAAAAACCTACCGACCAATTTCAAGAAACATACATACATACATAAACTCACGCCTTTATTCCCAGAGTGGGGTAGGCAGAGCTACAGAATTACCAAAACTCTAAAAATTTGTTGATAATTCTATAACCACATTTTGCACCCTTAGGCTAAGATGTTTACCAGTGTATTAGTGACAGGTTGCAAGCCCATCGCCTAACAGTACTACACGCCTTTACTCCCTTAGCCGTCTCTTACGACATCCACGGGAAGACATAGAGTGGCACTATTCTAACCCGGCAACCACACGGGTTCAATAAAATACTTTAGTTTATTAGAAAACACAATAATAGTAATGAGGGCGCTTCTGTACATCCGGCGTACACTCGGCGCAGTCTTAACACCACGCTGACGTAACACTATACAGGTTCAAGACCACGCCACGCTACCAACAAGATTTCTCTCGTGCATAGCATAACACGGCATAACTAATATTTCCCGTTCCAGACGTGTTCATGAGCCTGAAGTCGGGGTACCCCGTCAAGCTGAACGTGCCCTACGACCGCAACGAGAAGCTGTCGATCGAGGAGCTCGACCTTCCGCCTGGGAGTGTATCGTGAGTTCGAACTTAAGCTAGGCAGAGCTACAGAATTAATAACAACTGAAAGCTAGTTGATAATTGACAAGATTTCATATTTTCAAGACTTTAATTTTATTCGTTTTATAGATAGGTACTGTTTGGAAGGAGGAAGACACTAATAGTTTTAAATTTTCTCTAGAATGAATAATTATTTTATTATTAATTTATTAAGATGTACTTATTCTAAAAGGGCGTAACTTCATTTCTACGACACAATGGACAATATTACGTTAGTCCAATCTGTATATAAAAAAGTATCATGTCAAACGATAATTCTCTAAGTATCTATCCATCTGTCAATAGTGTCAATGTCAAATTTGAAGTATGACAGCTTTTTTTCTCGTGAAAAAGGCAATGGTATTATATCTATTCAGGCATAGTATTGGTAAAACTCGATATTTTTATTTACTTACTTGTAATTTTGTAAATAAAGAAAAATAAATCTAAATAAATATTTTGCCGTGTTCAGGAGGTAAAACCCTTTCGATTCGTATAGTAATTTGCAGGTGTCACCAAAATGAAATGTTGTCAATTCTGTAACCGCATTTTGCATAATTAGGCTAAGGCGGTCGTCACATTGGATGCGGTTCCTCACGCCGCTCCGGTGTGTGAACGAGGCAGCGCTACGCAAGTGTATAAGGGTCAATCAACTTTTCTTTGCACCTCGTTGCCATGGTGACGTCTCCTGGGTCACTTTTTAAAACTACGATTTTAAAGTATATTAATGCAGCAAACATCATGTTTTGCGGCAATTACAAGCCCATTCTCTTATGGGTTTTCTTCCAAGCATATTAGTAGTGTATATTATAACAATTTTTCAAAGAAACTCTATCACTGTTGTCTCCTGGTGTACGGGACAGAATAACAACAACAAAAAGTTGATCCACCCATAAGCGATGTCTCGCTCACACGCCGGAGCGGCATGCGGATCCGCATCAGTGTGATAACTGCCTTAGATATTTACCAGTGTTTTAGTGATAGGTTGCAAGCCCATCGCCTAGTAGTACAGTCGGCAAAAAATGTGTTCTACCACCCGTACGGTTGAAGTTCATTTGCACGTCATGATACAAGTGTCAACCTTAGCGATAATTAGATCACACAGAAACTTTGTCAAAACTGGTAGACCACTTTCTTGCTCGACCTTACAAGCCTTTATACCCTTAGCCTCGTCTCTTACGACATCTACGGGAATACTCTGTTACTAATATTTGTTTGTTTGTTACCGGAGATATTTACGTGTGATTATTTCTCTTCCAGCGTGTGCCTAATGAACTTCAACCAGGGCTGTTTCTCGATGAACAGCAACCGGCTCCGCGGCACGTTCCGGCTGGTGCTCGACGTGCTGAACAAGCAGGGCTTCGCCGCCGTCCCCGTGAACGTGAACGAGTGGCTCAGCGCTCCGCCGCACGAACAGACCTCCTACCTCATGCGGGAGGTCGGCTACAAGTGCGGCGAGCTCGGTATGAAGCTAGGCGCGACATGAGCTTAGGGCTTCGCACCCATAGGTAGATGGGGGTAGACGGGACCCTGTTGTTTTTGTTAGTTTTGTGAATAAATGCTGTTGAGATTTTTTCGTTTTTTTTTTATCAGTAAGTTGGGTTGGTGCCGTGACCAGGACTCTGAAACCTTTTTTTAACCAGCTTATCAGAAACGCAATACATTTCAAAAAGATCATTTTCATCACTATTAAGCTCTAACAGAATCGATATTATTTCGCTTGAAATAACGCCAGTGAGCGGTTTGTGCAAGACATTTGTACCGTTTTGCCGTCTTAACGCACATGCTCATTTGTGCAAACCTACTCGTAGTTTGTACCAATGAGCGTTTTGTGCAAGCGATTTGTGCGGTATACCGTTTTGCCGTCTTAACGCATATTCTTGCTTGTGCAAATTGGAATTTGCGCAAGTATGATTGAGCGTGTAGCCGGTGTCTAAGATAAAACACTGCTGATTTATATAAAAGACTTATAACTAAAAAAATCCATCGAAGTAGGTTTAGTGTCGTGGCCTGTTAGAATATTTGTTTCACAATGATCCAGAAATCAATACTTGTTCCGCCCGCTGTTTGATGATCAAGATGTAAGAGTAAGATGGCAACACATGTACGTCTTCGGTCTACCTAAAGGTTTATCCCGATCAGTGCAGTGTAGCAATATTTCCCAATTGAACTTAATACCAACTCAGATCAGGAGCGGATAAAAAAAGCCAGTTGGAAGGCTTTAATTAGGTACTTACCTAAAAACGCGAAAAAGGAATAAAGCACCACGAGAACTTTCGGTAAAAAAATATAGAATAAATAAGGTAAATAGGTTTCGTTTTTTAGCAGCTGGCAGCACTGCACTAGTGTCAACGTCATGTCATGTCATGTCGTGAGCTACCAAAGAAGCGCCGGTTAGCGCCGTCAATTTAAAAAAGTCAAATCTAATTCAGTTACATCTATACACCCTAAATATAGTTATAAATGCAAGTTAAGTACAACTATTCATCAGTATTTTCTTCACAATAACAAATGGCTTTATGGGACGTGATTCGGACGATGAATTTGTGTTTGTGTGTGTGGCTGCAGTTTGGTCCGACGGACAGTACGTACGGGTATATTATGTGGTGCAATAACTCAGCGGTTGTGTATTTACAAGAGTATGCCGCGGAGATACCCAGCTCGCACGTCGCCAGGGGCATTTACAACAATCAGATCAATGAAACTGGGTAGGTTTTCTTTTTACCTTTTTTGTCTACGCTCTGCGGTACCTACGTCGTTCTTCTTCTGCGTAGTAATAGGTAATAGTAATTATTAGTAATTAATCATAACTTCCTCGGCTCAACAATTGGCAATTATGTATTGCAATATATCTTACTGCGTAACAAATGCGCGCCCTTTTAAATACGTTTTTGTTACTTGTTCACATATCTCTCCTCTTTTCTGGCTATTTAAATAACTGCCAGGTTTGCCGCCAAAACAAAATAGCGACAGAAAAAAGTTGTAAACTTCAAGTTGGCCATCCTGTAAAATCAACTCTATTTCTACTCTATTACCACTGAAACTATATTATATCGAACAATCAATATTACCTACTTTTATCACAATTTAAGGGCAATCTAGGTAAGTACTGAACTAAGTATATTTTTTTACGAATCCTATTTAGGATTTAGGAAGATGCAAACGCAATTACGATCTAATTACCTTTAGTTAGAATAGTATGGAAGTCGATCTCAAGGTAAAGGCGTATAATACAAGACCTGCTGTCCAGAGTCAAAAAAATCTGCACCAAGTAGGTAGCTGTTTATACTTATATTATTAGGTATATATATATTCATCATCATCATCATCATCATCATCATCATCATCATCATCATCATCATCATCATCATCATTAGGTATAGCCGTTATAGTAAGAAGTGAGTAAAATTCACGAAGGTTTTTGTTGACTACCTAATTTTTCCCCTAAAACTGATGTTTAGTAAGATACCGTATCTTGAAACGTGTTTTACTCTAGATCATATATACATGTATGTATACCTCTCTCTCTCTCTCTCTCTCTCTCTCTCTCTCCCTCTCTCTCTCTCTCTCTCTCTACCAGCTCTCATAGTCTACTCATAGGCTCTCAGTCTACCAGCACTTTCCAACTCAACAGTCAGATTATCAATCCTATAATAGCCTGATGCAATCTCAAGGCTGCAAATGAGTAGCCACCTCGAGGATTTACGTAAATGACTCTTGATCACCACTCCAACAACGAAATCACCTAGCCGCTGGTTAAGGGGGCGTCCAATAAACGTGAGGCGTTCAGGACGGGGATGGGAGGTCGAGCCGGATCTCATCTAATAACTTTGGGGAGGGGGGGTGTCGCGGCGAATACCAATTAATGTAAAATTGCGAAAAAATTGGGCTCAATTGAGTAAAACGTGTTCCTTGACTAAAATCTTAAATACTCTCTTAACTAGTCAAATAACAATAGTGAGCGATTTTGTTGGAATAGATCCAAAGCACTTAGGTACCTACCCTATAAAACACACGTTTCGAAATATCTTGTGCCAAATCTCACGACTAGGGGGAAATCGCCAAAAAGCTTAGGTTTCAATAAATCTAAATTGCATAATGCCTTATTCTCTAATTTGACGAAATTTTGAAATACCATGGTCCCTGTAAAACCTTAATATCAAAATGGCTCACTCTTAAAATGATGGAAAGTCATAACGACTTTGACCTAAAAACTTTAATTCCTTAAATACCTAAATATTGAAATGTACATTTCTTTCGAATACCGAATCATAGATACGTCAAACTTTCAAAATAACTGAAGCCGAAAACACCGGAATGGCAAAATGTCATAGTCTCAAAATGCCTAAATTCGTTTTCACTTCTTTCAAGTGGCCAGTACTTAAGAAAGATAGTATATATGCATGAAGGTTAGGTAAAACTTTTTCAATTTTAGGTATTTTGGTATTTGGTTGTTTTGAAATTATGATGTTTTGAGATAAAGGTGTTGTGAAGTTTGGTCGTTATGAGCCTAAGACATTTTAAAATTCAGCCATATTAAGAATCCGGTGTTATGTGAAAAAATTTTAGGTATTCTGGGATTTAGGTATTTTGACACTTAGTCCTTTTGAGATCAAGGAGTAAAGGTAAAAAGGTAAAACGAAATTAAGCCGTAATGAAACCAAAGCGCCAAAAACGCCTCATGTAGGTAATGGAGGTATTAAACCAGCAGTTCGCATGGATCCTGTACAAGGCCCTGCCACCTCTAACCACCACTATTTTGTTCCTAGCTGGGCATTTCTGGAGCTTCACACGTCTGTTGAGTGGACTGATAAGCAGCAGGCGTACTCGGCCGGTTACCTGGAGGGCTACCTCACTCGAGACCTCATCTGGTTTCACTGGCAGAACATGCTTAAAGGGTACCTTAACCTAATAAATATATATATATCGATCCTGACCGATTTCGCCCTCATCGACTGGGATCAGGCTATTAAGACCGTCGCTCGTGAGCTCTTTAAGGAGTATGTTGACTGACATAGTCGATTTTTGCATTATAAGTTCGACCACATTCGATGCAGTCAGCACCCCTCCGATGTGTACTCATCACACAAATATCTGCCCTTACCGGGATTTGAACCCAGGACCGCTAACTTCGTTGGCAGGGTCACTACCAACAACGCCAGCGCGTCGTCATATGTATATTGTATTGAATGGACGCAGCTCGTTTCGCTTTACATCGAGCTCCTTACTCCCTTTCGAACTCGGACACCTTAGCTCACTTTATATATAAGGTGGTCGATTGGCTAGTCATTGGTATTTTATTTTACTTGTTTGCTATCTGCTTCACTTACTCTCTTTGATGATCCATCGAAATTACCCATGTCAGATATTAGATAAAGACGAAAATACAAACTACCTATTTATAAAACAGGTGACCCTCGGAATCCCTAACAACGTTTGTCCTAACACATAGTTAGTCTGAATTTTCATTTCCCTTAAACTGGTTTTCAGGTGATTGATTCAGGCAACTTTTTAAGTTATAGCGGTTCGGTTAGGTTAAAATTTAAGCGAAAATGGCTTTAGGACAAACAAAAATTCGGACAAATGATGCATTAGAACAAGCTTATAAAACACTGATTCATAAAGTGTGTACCGCAGAACCTGGGTTCGTGGAGTCACCGGGGTCTACGAAACGATCACAAAATATAAAGATAATAAGATAAAAATACATATTGGCAAAAATTCATGGTGGGTATTAGGGACGCCTGTTTCAAAATCAAGGCGATCCTAAGAACAGAATGTTACCTACACTTTATAACACCTGCGCTGGCCCTGTACCGGCCTTTTTGTGACCTTTCATAACTAGGCTCTTTGTTTACAAAATCTATTCTATTCATTTTTTAGAATATTCTTGCTTTTATTTCAAGACATTCTTCTCTTGACCTCTCAGCCGTAACGTTGTTTTACTAAGAAAGACCCTACCCCTGTGGAGTCCCACCTCCTATTCCTTATTTTCAAGTACGAACTAAATTTAAAAAGTACAGCGGGCCTATTATGCGCGACACCGTTTTATCGAGTGGATATGTTTAAATTTTTATCAATGTCGTCTAATTTATCGAATGAGAGAATATTTTGTGTTTTAATCACCTTCATTGTTGTCTTGTCAATTGTTCAATAACTTTGAGAAAACTATATCACTGATGTTAACGGGAGTAGCACTAACAGCATCTATTTTTGTAATTAAAATAAGCATTCTGTCTTATCTGAAGTATTAAGTATACCAGTGGGCTTAGTATGATTGCGGTTATCGCGTGCCATAAGTGTATAAAGCATCCGTCAACCTCTTACCTATATACGTGTATAGAGACGGATGTTTTATCCACATTTCGTCACGCGATAATTGCAGCCATATTAAGCCACCAGACGACAACGAAATCAGTTAAGTCTTCAAAGAATCACCCGGAGTGACGATGGTTCCAGATACTGCTCCAACAAAGCCTCGATATGCGAGAAGATTGAGAAGTTTGTGGACATTAACGAGGACTATATTTTTTATATGGTATCAAAATACTATGACGATCCCTATTGGTATCAGGTAAATATTATTTTTAACCTCAAGGCCATTTCGATACCTTAGTTCACACTTGTACTAATTACATTTGAAAAGTTATTGTAATTAGTATTTTTGTGCACAAATAATAAGTTCGTTACTTGACTGGCAAAATAAAAACATTTAGTACGATTGTGCACTAAGGTATCGATTTATGACTTTTATCACATTTTGACTTAGAGGTTAGAATTTGTACTAGAATGACTGTCAGGATGGAAGTTTTTTTAATGTTTGGTGAACAGGTAAAACTGTATTACATCCAGCTGGAGGGGCTCACGAGCGGGTACAACCAGGCCACGAGGGACGATAACGAGCACCTCACCATAAGGGACATCTTGTGAGGACCCCCAAAATATTTTTTACTATAGTAAATACGGTAAAAAATCACCATTTTTTTTATGATGGCGAACACAGGCCACCTTATGGTTAGTGGGATCTTTGACCCATACACATTTGCAATCTCAAGACTACTATCTTAAGACCGCAAATGCGTTACCAATCCTGAGGATCAAGATGGAATGCCTAATTTCACCGGTTGTCTTATCCCCACAACGGAAATGATAAGTTAAATGATAAGTTGTGGTAGCGATCACTAGGTCCTACCACTAAGTACTATAACTTCTGAAAATCTCTGAAAATTTTCGTAATAACGTCATTGAACCTATTCGCTGGGTCCAAAGCGGGTACTGCAGAAGCACGAGGCGAAAGAGGAAATATTTCAGGGCGGTAGTCAGTCTCAGTCTATACTAATATTACCTATAATTATGTCTATAATGGTACTGCTAAAAAATTTTTAGAATTGCTAAAATAACACACTTTCAAAGACGTTCACCCGTTCAAACCCATAACGCTAACTGAGGAACAATCACCTCAAAGACATATACTGGCAAACATGCAAATTGGTCGCCCCCACTTGACATTCGAAACTAAGTTACGACTTCTCGCCAGATTTTAGTAGGTACCATATTTACCTTTTTCTGCACATATCACATATCCAGTTGGATTAACATGCTGGGTGACCTGGACGAGCTAGCGATGGCTCTCACGATGGGGCCAACCGCCAAACGGATGCTGGACCTGCCTTCCCACTGCACTGGCATAGTTAAGCTGCTTCCAGACCTCAGTAACCTGTACACCTCGCAGTCGACGTGGAACAGGTTAGTGCCGTCCAGACCTGCTGGTACTGTCGCGAGACGTTTGCCGGCTCTTCACACTGAGACCCTATTATGAAAATCGAAGTTATGGTAGCTCCATCTCTGTCTCTCGTCACTCGAGATGAAATCGAGAGAAAGGGATAGAACTAACATAACGTCGATTTTCAAAGTAGGGCCTCTGCTCCATGCTGGTGAACTCGCCACCACTGTTGAACTTCTGCAACCTACACATTGCACACCAAGTCGGTTCGGTCCCAACCTACTGCTATTGGTATCTTCCGAGCTCCTGTCTGTCTAGTACTGAATCCTACTAATATTATAAATGCGAAAGTTTGTGTGTGTGTGTGTTTGTTACTTCTTCACCCTGCAACGGCTGGACGGATTTGGTTGCAATTTGGAATAGAGATAGCTTATACCCTGGATTAACACATAGGCTACTTGTCATCAAAGTCCCCGATGGAATAACTATACCTACTCGAAAATTCCGCGAACGTAGTCGCGGGCAGAAGCTAGTGTTACATAATTTGGTTCAATTCATATTCATATGCATATCTTTAACCGCGTTTGTGTCCCGCGTCCCTTAGACCATATGGCGATCAAACTGTAACGTATAAAGAAACTTCTAGAACGATTCCAGCTATCAGTCCATGCTACGGCTGCAGAAGATGTACGTCCTTCCCTACCGCATAGCCCCGGGAAACAGCCACCGTATCCCTGGCTATAAAATGTCCATGTCATCGTACCCCGCCTTCGTACAGGTGAGTGTTTCTTTCCTTGGTTATTCCGGATCGCCATCTTTAATTTTAACTTCTAAACAATCAAGTTACCCAGTCCGTATCACCTGTTTGAAGACCGAATAAAGAAGTTGATATTTTGGGGATATTCCCATCTGTTACTACCAATTTGTTACTGCTAAAAACAGCTGCTGATTTTTTCCCACCACTACTGGGAACAAAAAATCCCATAGTAAATACGTGATAACTAGTGGGAACATCCATTAGTTACCACTTGTAACAGGTGGGAATTATCGTTTCCAGTAGTTTCCACAACTTTCTTTTTAATTTTAATACACTTTGATACTGATACCTGCCGAGAGTTAGCTACCAAGTGACGTAACGTCATCTGGGGGTTACCATAACATAGTTATGCAGTTCGTTTAAGGTGAGAGAAGAAACGGAGCCGTGTCACCGCTAAAGCTCTCTCCTTTACTCACCTTAAACTGAATTGCGTAGAAATCGATTCGACCGAATTAAAATTAAATGTGAATTAAACTTCTCTTCTTCGTCTAGTCATGATCATGAACTTCTTTATATAGTCGGGTCCTATTCAGACTGCCAATCATGATAACATGAAAAAGTCAGAGAGAAATGTGGAATAAAAGAAGATGTAGTGACTAAGATTGAAAAGGGCAGCTTCGATGGTTCGGTCATTTGGAAAGGATGGGTGAAAAAAGATTGACGAAAGAGATATACAGATCGAAAGTGAGTGGAAGGGTCGGAAGGGGCCGCCCTAGGCGTACTTTTTCGAGTCAAATCGGAGAAATACTGGAAAATGGTCGAATCTTAAGTACCTGAAACCGACGTGCGTGCATGACTCAATGTATGAATGTAGAAGAAGCGAAAGAAATTTGTCAAGATCGTAGCAAATGGAAAGAAGTGGTCTCTGCCTACCCCTCTGGGTTACAGGCGTGATTTAATGTATGTATGTATGTAATCATGATAACAAGCATGAAAACGAAAACGATCGCGATTGCGAGTGCCTTAGGCAATAGGCCTGCAGGTGATAAAGACCAAATTAATTGGGTCATTGGAGATGATACAACAGTGATCTCCTCGTAACAAAGAACAAGTGTCAGTAACATGCGCGTGTCAGTCCACAGACGACTTCTACGTGGTGTCGTCGGGGCTGGTCCCGGCGGAGACCACCATCGGCAACACCAACCGTGACCTGCTGAAGTACGTGCATCCTCGAGGGCAGGTGCGACATGCGTATAGAGCTCTCAATTTTTTTGTATAAGCTGTAACTATACCATTTCAAAGCCAGGGACAATGTCACTCGGTTGAGACAGTGCTGTGGCTTAGTGAGTGTTTTGTTTACACGTATATTTGAAGTTGCTGCAAGACTGTCAGTCAGTTCTGTTTCAAAACGGGTGGCGTGAACGCACTAAGTGGAAAGTGGTGGCCGAGTGCGTGTTCACATTGGGTTGGTACAGTCAGCAGCTGAAGTAGCTACGCAACCGAAGAGGTCAAATGATCTGCACTCGACTCTATTGTCGAAGAATACGTCGTGTCTAGATCATTTTGAGCATGTTATTGTAGTTAACTACTTTTGATGCTGACCTGTAGGTACTCAGCCTAGTAAATTAAACGGGGTCCGAGTCACTTTCTCGGAGTGTTGATATATTTACAATTACCGAGTGCTCGCCCGAGGGCACTCACTATCTCGCTGCTGTATGTATGTATGTATGTGCTGTACTCGGTAGGTGTAATTAGGCCACCGCTAATCCTTGCTGCAGCCAGCACAGGTGAGCCATCAAAGATTCCAACGCTGCCTAAGAAGCGTAGATGTGCTTCTTCGGTGTTTTAACGCCGTCATGTTCGTCTTCGCGTAGGTATAAATCCGGAAAAATACAAGTTTCTTATTCTTTTCCTTTGAGTAAAATGGAACTACTCCCAGTTTCGCTTCTATGTACATCAAGTTGGTGGACTTTATCACTATTTTCGTGAATGACAAAAATGACGGCTGTTAAAAACCGTGCATGCTAAACCCAACCGTATAACTTGCTCCTTCCCTAACCGAGTTTACCTCTTTTTATATTCGAAGAAAAATTTGTAATCACAGAAAATAGAAACCTTTTCCTATGTTCAGAGGTACAGTCAACCAATTTGATTTCTAGGCCACTTTGGACTATGTTAAAGTGACGTTGTCAACCAAAACGTAAGAGACTCCCTATGATTTGGTTTACAACGTCATGTTGACAAAGTCCATAGTGGCCTAGGAATCAAATTGGTTGACTGTACTTACCTATATACCCAAATTATTCTAAAGTAGGTCATAATTTAGTTAATCACTCGGTTTTGGAGTAGTCATGGACACTGCATTTGCCACTGACTTGTCTGGAACTCACAGTGGTAATGTGTCCGTCAGATCCTGGAGTTCGTACGCGTGATGGTGGCGAACCGGCTGGCGACGGACGGGAGCTCCTGGGTGGAGCTGTTCCGGCGATACAACAGCGGCACCTACAACAACCAGTGGTCAGCAACAAATATACAGTGGCTCTATTCTAGGCAAAAAAACCATATCTTTCCAAAACCTGCACAGGTAGCGACGACGCGTTTGCGGGTAGTAGGACCTAGTGCAGGGTCCGTCCGGATCGCTACCACCATCTTATCCATTAACCTACCGCCAAACAGCAGTGTTCGCATTGTCGTGTTCCGGTTTGGGGATAAGACAGCCGGTGAAATGACTAGCGTAGAGGCATTCCATCTTAGTCCTCAGGGTTGGCAACGCATTTGCAGTCTTAGGATTGCATTGCAGTCTTGTGAATGCGAATGTCTATGGGTCACAGTTTCCACTTACCATCAGGCGGCCTGTGTGCTCGTTTGTCTTCTCTATGACATAAAAAAACGCGTAAATTATTGAATTTAACTCGGCCGCCGTTACTGTGAAGTAAATAAGAGCTACCGAAACGTTGACAATACGATAACAGGTCAAAGACGATATGGTTTATACCGCCTAGAATATCGGCCCTGTGCATAGCTCTTAAAACAACCGCTCAGGGTCTGTACTTCTCTTTCACTCGCTCTCTTTACGCTTGTGATCGTTACGTATTTGAGTTTATCCGACTACCCGGACCTGTCAACCTTTTGAAAAACTCTCACACTGTACAAAGAGTTGCTTATTGGAGAGAATCTGATAAAATAGCCGTTATCTACTTACTTTTTTATTTATTTGGGGTGGTAAAGACGGCATTGATCCCGGAGCTTTCAACAAGCACACGCTGGCCACCTTTGGTTTAGTGGATATAAATCCCACATGACCCTGCAACTGCAACACTTCCCTTTCGTTTTTTGGGTGTGTGTAATCGATTAGCGTATACCAAGTAGTGGAACCGTGGGCTGATGACGATCGTGATGATTTTTGGCAGGTACATAGTGGACTACAACAAGTTCCGGCCGAAGACGATAACCAGTCCGGGCACCGTGCTCCCCGGTCTGCTGTGGGTGGTGGAACAGCTTCCTGGCCACACCGAGGCTGCTGACTTGTGAGTCACCTGAGGCCATAGGATAGGTACATCCACTGAGATGACCTTGGTTGGATCCCTGGATTCTTGGATTCTGTCAAGTGATCTCAGTGGACATCATGAAGTATCAATAGTTGTTGCCTGCCAAATTCCAGCCCGTGTAAAAGATAGAGCTATATGAGTCATGTATGACAAATACGGCATCTACTCTATCACGTGACTTCATCTACCTTCATCTATATCGGGTTGTAATGTATCCATGTTTTTTTGTGACCTGTTGGAGGACAAAGGCCTTTACAGATTTTAAAATGGTATCGTTGGAGTGGTATTTACCCAAATAATATGTCATACGCTATGATAGAAGTGTATGTGAGTTCTAATTATCGCTAAGTGTCAACACTTGTCACTGTCATAATATTATTGCAAGGGAAAATCGAACTTGTTGTATCATGACGTGCAAATAAACTTCAACCGTAGAGCACATTTTTGGCCGACTGTACATAGTCGGGCTTTCAAAACAATTCTACGTCTAACGTTAGCGTCATTAAAATATTAACCATCTAACGACGTTTGGCCGACTGGCGTTAATTGTTTGCAGGACGTCAGAGCTGGTCCGAACGTCGTACTTCCCGTCGTACAACATCGCGTACTTCCCCAAGATATTTTACCTGAGCGGGGGACTGTGGCGCATCGCCACCTTGGGGGACTGGTTCGGGTACCACACCAACCCGCGGGCGAAGATGCTGGCTCAACACCAGGTACAGTGAAACACAACTGATGTGGCTTATCGATGCACCTGCGCAGAAGACGATTTCGAATCGCTGGAACCAATCAGCATGATCCACGCGTTGTGCGGTTGTATTCTGTGCTATTATTGGTTAAATGGTTATTATTGACGCCAAGTTGACGCACGCCGGCGTGTCATTCAGTCACCCGTCAAACGTGCGAGAGTGAGATGGAAAAATGGATGCAATTTAATTTGCACCTTATAACTATTAGGTAGGTAACTACGTACAAGTCTGATGGTGGGTTATGATCGTGCTTTTGGAAATCATCGGAATCGATGTTCGTGTCTGCGGGATCGAAAATTCACGACACGCCATATAAATTATATTCTACTAGGCTCCTGTAGCAAACCTGAAATACAATATCAATTACATTATTAACCTCCGACGCAAAAGATGTTATAAATTTGATCACGATTCTGTCTTGTTTATAGTAACTTCTGATGGTCATTTTTGTCGTAGAGGAAATATTTCAAAAAGAACAAATTTTGGAACCAAGATTTTATTGAATTCTTTGTCTTTCCATGGTCAAGCATTGTACAACATTTTGCTTCATAAGTAGGGTTTTTTAAAACGCTAAATCCTGGTAAAACCTTACTTTGGACGGGTTTTGGATTTCGAGTGACGTTATCCTGTTTATTCACATAATATATAGCACTTAAAAGCATGTAAGTGCTAATCTAACAGCTTATGGCCACGACTTTGCGTCGGCGGTGAATAGAGCCACCAAACAAATGCAAAGAGATCTGTAAAGCAAGCCAGCACCGTGTCTACCGCTCTCACCGTCGCCGCCGGAGTGAAGCAGCCGTGTGCCTGCAGGCGGGCATCTCCAGCCTGAGCGACGTGTTCCGGGTGCTGCGCTACAACGACTACCTGCACGACCCGCTGGCGCGCTGCGCCGAGTGCAGCCCGCCCTACAGCGCCTGCAACGCCATCGCCGCCCGCAACGACCTCAACCCCGCCAACGGTTAGTCGACCAGCCAGTAGCCAGTTGGCCAGCTAATCACTCGATCTGTCGCATTAAGTTGATAGTAGCAATGTCAGTCGACCGGCCAACACCCAGTCCAACTGCTAACGGTCAGTCGACGCTGTCAATCATCAGTCTAAGTAACAGTCAGTGGATTTTTTATTTCCTTTGGTCTACCTGGGCTTTTATTCTATTTGGTTTAGTCCATCTTCTTCAGGAATAAAGGTCACGCTAGTACATACTTCCACACTCTCTTCATTGTATATTAACGAGTAAGTATGCAAACAGACCGATTATGATCCATCCAACATGCATGCATTGGATTAAGAACTAAAAGATGGGCAATTTCACAAAAGATCCCATTAGGGTCGAAGTGTACCCGTAAGGACCTCACCAACAAGATAAGATAAGATCCATCCAACAGGATCCCGCTTACAGTTTATAGAATTCAACGATTCGTCGATCTACTCAGTAATCCTCCATGTCACCAACTGTCGCTGCCAGTCGCCCGTTTATCAAACGCTTTAACATGTAGGTATTATAGTTTTACAAGCGGAAATCTCTTTCCAACAATGTGTATTAAGAGAGAGATGCTTTTGATAAACAGATCGTACAACCTCAGCGACAACTGACGAGTGACGACTGAGGCCCTTAAAAATGGAAGTTACGTTAGCACCTCTGTCACTCGTTATTCGAGACTAAATCTTCGAACTCCGATTTTTAAAGTAGAGCCTCTGATCCCGCGTAGGCTCGTACCCGTTCCGCGCGCTGGGGCACCGCAGCCACGGCGCCACGGACGCGAAGGTGACGAGCGCCCACCTCCGCACCGACTACCAGTTCGTGGCCGTCTCCTCCCCGCCGTATAACCTGAGCCGCGGGATCCCGCCCTTCACGTACGTTTTTTTTAAGCTTCTAATGGTCTCAAAGGGACCTTACACGTCTTTTCACGCCCAATACGGTGTTTGACAAAAGTCAAATCAGCTTCTTTTTATGAAACTTCAAAAACGCTCCGTTACTATGGAATTTGTAGGGATTACTATGTTGTGACGTCACAATCAAACGGCGTCCTTATTGTTGGACTTGATGAATTTAAAAATCTTAAAATAGTAAACATAAATAAAAGATTGATGTTTTCCTAGTATTTTTATAATGTTTATCTATTGTTAATGAAAAACCAATTTAATTTCACTCTTGTCAAATACCCTATTATATATCAAGCAATCCTCATCTAAAGTAAGTCGGTAAAGTAAGTCGGCTAGCCAGCGGGTCATTATGAGATTCAGTGCCATAGTATAACCCGCTGATTAATAATGAGATTTGAATACGTAAGAAAAATTGTTCCATAGAAACCCACAGCAAAATGAACTTACTCGTATTTGAAAATGTAACTGGCCACTACAAGCCATATACGCAAAAAAAAGAAAAAGGTGAGAAAAGCTTGAATCCCTCGCTGCACTCAGGACTCCGTTTTAATTCACTCAGGAATTAACTAGTAACACCCTCACTACGCTCGGAAGTTAAATCTGGTGACGTTACAGTGCTTTATCCCCTCGGTGTATAATCTACTATTGTCTCTCTAAGGACTAAAGTACTTTTTCTCTTTGATTTCCTCGGGAACCCACAAACAGCCAGCTACGTGTTGCTCATGTCGTCGTGTGCGCGTGCGTGTGTGTGTGTTCTTTGACTTCTCCTCTGCTGGTATTGCTTAAAAAAGACGCGGTGGCTAATAAACATACGTCGGACTCCAGCGGGCATTTTCGTGGCATGTCAGAATGATAGGTAAGGTCCGCATATCAATCAATTCACTTTCGAGTATTTGTACTTAGTATTTGGTACCTAGTATTTATAATGTGAATTTCCAAATATCATAGCAACTAACTGCGTTATTTATAAACGTACTTGGACTACACATAAGTCAAAATGGCGAACAAGTTCGTTTGGCTTTATCCGTCGCGTCTCGCGTTACTCAGACAATTGCAGCTGTGAGAAAGGAACAAAACACAAATGAGTTAACTGGGCATGTCAATTTCTATGAACACGGCTCTAAGGCTGTACGTTAGTTAAGTGTTTTTTTTAATATCCTTTAAATTTTAAATAAAAATAAGATTGAATAGTCTGTGTTATATTTGATTTAATTTACATTCATGGTACATTTGTAGGTATATTATGAGAATATATTATTAATATTTTTTCCAAATTCTTAATATAATTCTTAATAAGAGTATTTACACATTAAAGATGAATAAATGATAACGGGTAACTAATTTAATTAACTATGTTACAAATACTAGGTAGGTACATTATAATACTCGTAAGTTAAGATTTTTTTGTAAACCTTACCTTGCCCTCAAACTGCCCCCTATAGTCCGACGTATGCTAATAAATAATTCGAAGTAATTTTGCAGCTGGAGCAATTTTGACCTGGGTTCAACGCTGTCCCACCTCGGCCACCCGGACGTCTGGACCTTCCAGCCGCTCCTCCACCGCTGGGAGTGGAGATGAAAATCCCGCACTCACTTTAGTCCTTTACTCAAAATTTGTTGACGTTATCGTATCACTTGTTCACTTGGCAGAAAGAGCTACTACAGGGTGACACCTAAGACGTAATACAAAATGTTATTTTCTGGATCTACTCATGAGCACGATCATCTTTTAGTATGGGACTAATATCGAAATCGGTAGTTTTTTTTTTAATCTCCCATACTAAAAGCAATCAGCTGGTTTCACAATTTGTATGGAGACGTCGATTTTGTGTTTACATTTTCGAAGTTGGTCCCATATTAATAGTTGATCGTAATCATGAGTAGATTCGGAAAATAACATTTTGTATTACGTCTTAGGTGTCACCCTGTATAATGCCATCGCCAGGGTGGCTCTTCGAGGCTTTTACCGCCGACATTGTATGTTACGTTAATGATGTACCTATGTAAACACTTATGTGTTGTGGACAGATAAGTCTTACTTCGGGTTAAAATTTGACATTAATCAATATAAAATGTGTCAAATATTAATCTGAAGTAGTTTGAATATCGGGACTGGACATTAGACGACACGGCCTTGTTGGTAGTGACCTGCCAACGAAGCGGGCGGTCCCGGTTCGATTCCCGGTGTGGGCCTGAGGGCAAATGTTTGTGTGACGACTGATTATGTATGATATAAAAACAAGGTGAACTAAAACAAATTACAATAGGGCCCCTAATATGATAATACTGAAATATGTCCTTTTCTATCTCATGATTAAAGAAAATTACATGAGGGACTTTTCCTGCCTGATAAATCCGGCTCTCTGGCGTTCCCACATTATTCAATATAATATCAGGGCACTCGGGATGTAGGCGTAAGTACTCACATCATATACCTACATACCTAAGTCCCGTATCATTTTTTTAAAACCTGATAGTTTTTTCTGGCAAACCACAGATGGCGCTAGACATCCTTTACGTACATAAACCACAAAGTGCTGCCATCTAGTTGGTACTTAAAGATTTTTTAACCTTTTCGACGCCCCACGTAAATGCAACTTAGTCAGTCACACGCCAAGCATGTTTCAAACGTTATGCAGAATTGAACATCATCCATACAAGAAATCGTCTCTTTTGAATAGTATCTGACAACTTTAAGCGTCGGTGGCGTTGTGGGCACGACAGGACTCGACACCTTTAGGTGTTCTTGGCGTTCAAAGGGTTAAAGCTTATATTTTTTGCACAAATTAACATAAACGTTACCTATTCTCGAATATTGGTTGTATCTTGTTCTGTTAAATAATTATGTGCTCCTAAAATCGCAAAATGAACTCAAATTGCAAATATTTATTGAGGCTTATTTTTAACCTTTTAAGTTTTTAACGGAGAAAACTAAAACTGCGAAATCGTAAGCATCATTCTGATTTAAAATTTAAATTATCATTTTGCGTCAGTAGGTTAGATCATATTATTGACCGGACAGAGCAAATAACATTAAAAAGCGTAGGTTAAAAGTATTTTGTGCAAATAACCTTATAACCTTAGTCATTATTGGCTGCGGTTAATAGATAGCGCAGCCTGGCTCTATTCAGTTTTATTTTAGTCAATATTAAAATGTAGACATATAGTAGCTCTAGTTTTCAAGTCAATAAGAGCTACCATTGCGCCAACGTTACCAACAATAAGATAACGATGTATAATCAATATTCTCTCTCATTATCTTGTCAGTAAACGCGCCAGAGCCGACAACATTATGGTGCTAAGTTGCACTTCGTGAATCATAGTTATCATCATTGTATATTTTGTAAATACAGTTTTTAGGGTACCTAATATAAATTCCAAGCGTATTGTTACTGTAAATAAATAAAAATCATTTTGAATTAAATGTGATTTATTACTATATTCCTCTACAGAAACATACAACACTTATCCATACAGGCTTATATACAAATATAGTGTAGAATGAAATGTGCGACTTATCAAAAGCCAAGTTATTTCATGTCTTACGAACTTCGTAATAATTAAACCGGAGCCCCACTGCTGCGTACGCTACGCACGGACACGCTACAAGGGCATTTCTTAGAAAGTTTGTACAGTCAGCTGCAGAGAAAAGTGACCCCCCCTGCATACAAGTTTCCTAGCAAAGGTGGTTACATTTCTCTGCAGCTGACTGTACCTAGTTAAGGACTAAAATTAAGAAACGTTAACTTTTCCGCTGAGTTACGAAAATTAGTCGTACATTTATATATACTTTTCTCAACACCAATTAGCAGTATCTCAAATTCAGTAAATGAAGCAGATTCATCCGAATCGTCATCCGTTAGTAATATGCCTGCTCTTGCTACGGGAGTTTTGGCTGAGATGACCACCATTTGTCTTATAACAGTATAGCTAATTTTCGTAACTCAGCGGAAAAGTTAACATTTCTTAATTTTTGAACTTAACTAGGTACAAACTTTCTAAGAAACGCCCACACGTCGCCCTCGTGGGTCCATTGGTCTGGATACGTGTGTCAACATTTTCACAGCAACCAATGCACGCACACGTAAATCGTGTGGGCCTCGTGGCTACGTTGGTCAGCTGCGTGTCTACATTCCCCACTGCGGGCCACGCACGTGCACGATTCTCGTCTCCCCCGCTCCCCCCCCCCCCCCCCCTCCCTATAAATACGGCATTCGTTGGTGCGTGGGTCGCGGTGGGGCTCTGCCTGCCAGCGTGCTGACTAGCGTGTGCGTGGCAGGCACTTAGGAACAGACCACCCGTGTATCAGTGACGTCACGGATCCCTTTGACTGCCATACATATCGTTGGTCATAATGTATTGTTAGTCATACTTTTTTTTGTCATAACTTCTTTCAGGCTGAATTTACAGTTTTTAATAAACGTTTATCGTGTAGATTAGTTAGGTTAGGTTAGGTTAGTTTTATAAAAATCCTGATAAAATAACCGTGTCCTGAGAAAAATGCATTATGACTTGCGAAAATTATGACTTAACACACACTATGACTAAAAATAATTATGGCAGTCAATAGACCCGTGACGTCATTTCGTGCGCATCTTGCACTACAATGGAAATAACTACCTACATTTTCGTACAAAGCGTTTTAGTACCCACGGGTGTAACTTGACCGTGTGCAGCAGTGGGGCTCCGGCTTTAAAACTGCACCGAGCAAACGTCGAGCGTCCAGTGGCGCCCTCATTACTATTATTGTGTTTTCTAATTAACTAAAGAATCTCCTTGCAATCAGACGATACGTTTTTGTAGCGCAAGTAAAAACACAATTTATGGGATACGTAACAAACTTTAATAAGAACTGACTACTCAAAGGGTAATAATTGCCCTTTGAGTAGTCAGCTTAACGGGAATAGTTGACCACTTTTTTCCGTTAAGTTGATAACTCGAAGGTGAATTGTTATTAAACTATGTGATTACGCTATAAATTGTGTTTTCATTTGTAGTACAAAAACCTACCGACCAATTTTAAGAAAATACTTTAGTTTATTAGCAAACGCAATAATAGTAATGAGGGCGCCACTGTACATCCGGCGTACGCTCGGCGCAGTCTTAAGTTCTCATAATAACTCATTAAACATTTCTACCAATAAATTTAAAATGACGACATTTTATTAGTTAAATTACACCTCAAATGGCTAAAATATACCTTACATCCATTGATATTCATTATAGCGTGACCCTAACAAATGGAATGAGTATTTAAAATAAATAAATATGAATCACTCAAGCACTGCTACATTAAACATCTTCTATGCAGCATTATTACCATACATCTAATATTATTACAGATCTAAGGAATTTTACAATACCATTAGGAAACAAAGTTTAATTGGTACTGTAATTAAAAAAAGGTAGAAAAAAAAATGTATACAATATTGTTATGTAAATAATACATGATAGTAAAAACATCTATACTACTAGCATCATAAGAGCAATATGATGTGTGCAGCTAAAAAAATATCTAAGTATACTGCAGCTAATTTTCCTTTAGACTACAACTAAGTAACTTACTTTTCCCAACTTGCAAGTGAAGTGACCTTAACCAATAACTCATTTGAAAGGGGCTAATTTCACAGCATTAGCTCTTGAAAAAAGAGGGTGATAGAAATATTAAATCTTTTGGGATATGATTTTCTTTACACCCAAACAGGTATATGAATGTTGTTCACAATAAAATACAAACATTTGCATGACTAAAAACAAATGAGTGTAATAATAAAATAAATTGTTGCCAGTGTTACTACAAAAAAAACCATAGGTTTATCTTAGATGGAAATTGTTTTTCATAGTAAAACATTTCTTTAAGATCCAATTTTCATCCTTTCTTCATACTATGCTTGAGTGTAAATGGATAACATCATAATAAAGTTAAATAAGTTGAAAGGAAGGGGACAGCTACCGTCTTTTATAGGTTTACCTCAGGGACCATGCTGCTGCTAGCAGTGCAGGGATTACTCCAGTGAGTTGAGCATGAGCAGCTGTTTGAGCACCTTGGTCTGCGAGGTCTCCCGGATCTCTCCGGCCAGGAACATCTCGTCCACTACGGTGTATACCTGCAATGGCATGGTTATAATTTCAAGTTCCTGTGTTCTGAGAGGAAATATGCTTGGGATCCTGGTTCTGGGAAGCTTACTCTCAATTGGAGCACTTATTCTATATGAGCACAACAATAAATTCTTAGTAAGGTTAAATTAATTTATGCCCTAGGAATTACTAAGTAAACAAAAATGAAACTAAACACAAACTAAAAATAGACCCAAAAACAGCAGTCCCATAAATGCCAAGGATAGATCCTCAATGAATTGCTAAACTAAAATGCACAATGAGAAAGTACTAGTCAAAAACTTGATTACAAACTTGCTTGCTACAACTCATCTTTACATATTCAATCATTTATTCAATAAATTGGCGACAAAGCTCTTTTACAGTTCAATAATATAGAGTAGAATTGCTAGTCACAGCAAGAGTTACATAATCAGTATCAGTATCTTTTAACAAATAAAAATGTAAATATATAAAATCAGGGGATAAACTGACACAAATCCACCCAGTCCAAACTGGAGCCTTCAATTACTTACCTTGTAGAAGTTAAACACCAAGTCCAGCTCACAGACATTGTGGAAGTACTCATTCAGGACCTCCACAAAGTTGTGGATAGCTTCCAGGTAGCACAGGTTGTTGTCATTCACATCCACGCAGATGCAGAAGTACAGCCCTGCGTAGCGCCTGTACACAATCTTGAAGTTTCGGAACTGCAACACAAAAATTAAAAAATATACATTTCACTATTGTATGGATGAGGCAGCCAGGATATTAAGGTCTCATATTAGTAAATTATTAAAGATATAATGTCTAAAGAGAGCACGATTACGTCTTAACTCCAAAAAAATAAGAAAATCCAAGCCAGTGACGTGTAATAGTAGTTACGGTGCCGATCCATTTTGGCAAAGAATTCGGGGCTCTTACCTCAACAAAGTTGGTGTGTTTAGCGTCCCGCACCGTGACCACGGCGTGCACTTCCTCTATCAGCTTCTGCTTTTCGTCGTCGTCGAAATTCATGTACCATTTTGCCAATCGCGTCTTACCCGCACGGTTTTGAATTAATATGAAGCGAATCTACGAAAAAGATTGCAAGAAATAAGTCTTATATCTACTTCTCTACTCAATATTAACTGCTTAACATCATATAACACTTACCATTTCGTGAAATTAGCGTTTTATAATGGTATTGCTTTGGTTAACGCCTCTAAAATCCTCCCAAATTCCAATAATTTTGTTTTGACAGCTTCAACATCGACACAGAGTGAAGGCGTTTTTTGTTGGGTACGAGATTACAAATTATTTAAGACTATTTTAAACGATACCATTGCATTCTTCACTACTTGAGCTCTGTTGGACCATTCCGTTGGACAGTGTGCAATGTGCATATTGGACTCTATGGTTTCACAATGTACATGGGTTGCTATGGCCAAAAAAAACTTGAAGTGGTAGTTCAAATGTTTAAATATTGGTATATTTTTCAGGTAATTTCAACGGTACTACATGACTTTATTATATTCTAGTCAAAGCATTTGGTTTACACTTTATATGCCTTTATCACTTTTATACATCATTGGTGAGTTATTAGGATTTATGTAAATATTTTGGATCATAAGCTGGCAGCACATGTATCGAGTTGTTTTTCATTCAATTTTCAGTGGATTTTTGACGTCGCTGCTACTGACTCGTACTCTATCCATGTAGTGCCTAGGTTTTCAAAATGTCTCTATATAAGTAGTTCGGTAGGACAACAAACGGATCGATCCTTAAATGACGCCTACGAAAACAACAAAGACCGAAGTAGAAATGGTGATACGAAATAGGAAGACCGTTATGAAGGACGGGATCATGACGATGTCTGGCATAGGGGAGCCGTCCGTGTTTCACGCGCTGGTGGTCATCTTTCTGGAGTTCTTCGCGTGGGGGCTGCTCACGATGCCGATCATCTCCGTATTAAATGCGACCTTTCCGGACCACACGTTCCTGATGAACGGGTTGATAATGGGTATCAAGGGAATCCTGTCGTTCCTCTCGGCGCCGCTGATCGGCGCGCTGTCGGACGTGTGGGGCCGTAAGTTCTTCCTGCTGGTGACTGTGTTCTTCACATGCGCGCCCATCCCGCTCATGACTATTAACACCTGGTGGTTCTTCGCGATGATCAGCATCAGCGGTGTGTTCGCGGTCACGTTCTCGATCGTGTTCGCGTACGTGGCGGACGTGACGACGGAGGCGGAGCGCTCGCGCGCCTACGGACTCGTATCGGCCACCTTCGCCGCCAGCATGGTCATCTCCCCGGCGCTGGGCGCCTACCTCATGGATCTGTACGGTGAGGCGTTGGTCGTGGCCGCCGCAACCGCCGTAGCCGTTTTAGATGTGTTTTTCATCATGGTAGCGGTGCCTGAAAGCTTACCAGAGAAAGTACGACCCAGTGGCTGGGGACCAGCTATCAGCTGGGAACAAGCTGACCCCTTTGCTGCTCTGAGAAAAGTGGGAGCCGAACGTACAGTGTTGATGCTCTGTGTAGCCGTGTTCTTGTCTTACCTGCCTGAGGCGGGACAGTATTCGTGCATATTTGTGTATCTCAAACTAGTGATGGGTTTTGGTGTGGTGCAAGTGGCGATATTCATCGCAATTGTAGGAGTACTCAGCATTGGTGTTCAAGTGATTCTGGGGTTCTTGATGCGGACGCTGGGTCCCAAGCATACCATAATGGTGGGGCTGCTGTTCGAGATGCTGCAGCTCATGTGGTACGGGTTTGGGAGCCGCACTTGGATGATGTGGGCAGCGGGCGTACTGGCCGCGCTAGGGTCTCTGACATACCCAGCAATAAGCGCCTATGTGTCTGTAAACAGCCGGGCCGATCGGCAGGGTGTGGTGCAGGGTATGGTGACAGGAGTGCGCGGGCTTTGTAACGGACTAGGCCCCGCAATGTTTGGTGTGATCTTCTACCTGTTTCACGTGGATTTGAACGAGGAACACGCGTCACCAGGGCGACCGGAGCCTGAGAATGTGCGGCTGATCCCTGGACCACCCTTCGTGTTGGGCGCATTGCTTGTGATCTGTGCGCTGCTGGTGGCTGCATTCCTGCCCGAGGACGCCGCCAACGCACCAGGGCGCCGACCCGCGCCCGACTCGCGCTTCGAGGTGGAGCGCGGGAGGCGCGTGGCGGGCGCCCTGTCGCCCCTAATGGCGCCGGAGTCCGCGGCGCTCTAGCTGCAGGTGCGCGCTACTCGCGCCGCCAGTGTCTGACTCCCCGGGCCGCGGCCATAGTCCGCCTGCTCGCATTTACGAAGGTACCGAAGCGAAGAATCCTCGTTGGGTTCGTTGTCCCGGTGTGAAACTTGAAAAAACGTTTTGCTTTCGTGGTTTTTAAGCTTTATACCTATTTTTTATAACTTTCGATTTGCTGCTGAGGGTGTGTACATAATGTTTATCTATTAAATCATTGTAATAGTTGATGAGTCCTCTGTTTGGTTAACTACTGTGCGGTGCGAGGACTCTTGAAGTTGCCGAGAGAGTTTGAGATGGGTTGTCACTCAATGTGCACAGGTTATGAGTAATCAATTTGAATTACCATGCTTTTCTCTAGCCTTTCATGTAAAAGGGGTTAATCATCAGTGTTACCAAATTAGTTACATGAATCAAAATGTAATGAGAGCTAATATCTAAATTGCCTTCGCTCAATCATTACTTTGAACTTGTTCAAGTTCAACCATTTAATGCATTTAAATACTAAATATTTCACTTGGACCATTAACCTCAGTGGTAAGATAGATGTTCATGATTCTTCTTACAAAATATAACCTTGCCGCTGTGGTAATATTTGTTGAAAAACTAACAGCAAAGATTCATTGTAGCAACTTTCAATTCCTAATAATACATCACTATTTAAATTTCTTGTTAGGGCTGTAGTTGAACTAGGAGCCCTTTGTATTGTTTTGTAGCTAATATACTATTAGTTTGTAAATGTTATGTTATTATTGTTGTCACATTTAAATTCTACATAAGTTCTTACTGTCATAGAGCTCATAGCTCATAAACTTCGCCACATAAAAACTTGGAATAGTTTCAAAAGTGGTAAGAATAGAATCTGTGACTGACCGTCACTTACCACATATCCTCTACTTACGAGTCACGTCATAAGTAGTTTATAAACATATACATAAGTAACTTCTATACTACTTAATTCCTTAACTCATGTTGCATCTTGTGTAATTGAAGATCTCAAGGTTTAACTAGTGGTTTTTTTTTGTTAGTGTATATTAATTTGGTATTTAAAAACATATTAGCGAAATTGAGTTTAGAATAGATTTTTAAATATTAAGTAAGATTACCTCCGTAAATAGTATTATAATAATGACAATACTTAGTGGCTCATTGAACTTGCGGACGTTGAGTTTTTGCGAGATTTAGGTCCCATTGTACTAAATATATTTGTAGAGAAAGAGGTCGAGGAGTGTTTGGGGTAGTCCGACCGAAGTTTCGGTTACGGCCGGTTTCGGCCCAAAATGATTTTTGAAACATGATTGTTTCGGCCAGAGTTTCGGTTTCGGCCAAAAAACAGCCGAACCTTTCGGGAAACTTACTACATCGTACTTTCGGGTCGCGTTCGGGGCGCTCGGCGCGGCTACCTCAGTAATTTAAATTTTTCACTTTTTAGGGTAGTTAAATTTTGACCCAGTGTCACTAGAACAATGTTGAAATTCCGATTCGATAAAAGTTAAACGTATAGAAACCTGTAAAATAAGGCCGGCGAGATGTTTCATAAATCAAATTTTTGGAAAGAACGTATCTACCACTGACATTTTTACTCAACGTTTTAATCACGTTTATAGAAGGTTTGGTTTCGGATTCGGCCGAAACTATAATCAAACTGAACCTTCGGTTTCGGGAAAAAAACATGTTTCGGTCGGACACTAGTTTGGGGCTGGTGTGGCGCGGTTGGAGTATTTGTAAAGCAAACGTTGGGGATTCATAATGGTAATTTTGCCGTCTTCATAGTTCTCGGCTTAAGATCATTCTTCAGAGTTTCAGTTACAAGCATTGTTTACTAAACAAAGTCGTATGCTAATTAGTTGTCAATGATTCTCTCACTACTGAGGAGCGTCGATGTCGGCCATACTGACGTGTCTACCGTCCTCGTTTACCGACGTTTAAAATTTACGCGCTATTGATTTCGGTAACAAAAACTGTTTGACAATGTGAAGGTCAAAAGCAAGAGCTAATCTTTATTCAATTAGGCTTGCTACAATCGTTAAAACATCACCGGTTCCGCAAAAACTACCTACCGAGAAAAGCCGACAGGAAACTCCGCTATCAGTTTTCCAAAACAGTAGTTATTCAAAGTTACAATGTGATCGTATCAGTTGAATGTTGTATCTACTTAATCGTTGTATCCTTGTATCTAGTAAATGAGCTGACACTCGACCGTAAAAAGTAATGAACCTCGATGTTTTCGCTCTGACGACCGCCGGACGACCGGCCCAACTAGCCGGCTATCAGTGCGCGTTGGAAATGCATATTTCTAAAACATCAGCGGGACAAGTTCGAAGGCAGGTACGAGCCACGGTCGTAAGTCGCAAGGTCGCGGCCGCCTCGTGGCGCATTCGACCGGTCGCTGCTCTGATATATTTTAAATTAGATGCAATTTCGTATTGTGTTTGTATAGGCAATTTCGTTTCGCTGATAAATATCGGATCGTTCTGGCCAGGCCTAAATCACAAACGAATTAAGGACTACCCAGCCGTGAATGCCCAGCTGTATTCGTTGGGAATGTTACCCTGAAAACTGAAGTATCGGGCTTAATTACCTTGATTCTTTGAATCTACTAACTAGGGCTTAGTTATTCATCGCTAATTTGTATTCAAGCAATCTTGGAAGTTTAGGGTCCTTAGGTTCCTTATTATTTTATTCACACAACGCGTCACTCAAGAGTTTATGGTTGTAATAATGTATCACCGTTACACGTTAATGCATTCACGTAAATTATTATCAGAGTTTTCATGTGCATTTGAGTCTGTCCTCAGAAAATAATGTCATTACATAACTTTCTTTCGTTCCCAATATTGAACATGGTTCACTATCTATCTACATTAATCTTCATGTCTCTTAACGCCTAAATTTGGAATATAATAGAGCCAGTTAACGTTTCGGCGTTTTTTTCGTTTCGATCGTTTTGGAGCGTCATGATCCGCGAAGCTTTGCGGTTGCGGTGCTTCTAAAATATTAGTTCTCCAGGCCGCGCCTAATTTGTATGCGACCGGAGAGTCAGAGTAAGCATCTACGTTACCGTTGTCAGCGTTATTTTTATTGCGCTCGTGTACACTTACACAACGTAACATAAACGACTACGTTTTAAATCATTTTACAGCCCATTCTTAACATTGATACCTACCGCGGATTCTGCAGTTACTACAAATCAGGAGCTCTTAAAATGTTTCTGTTTGAACTAGTCTCTCGAAACAATGCTCCGGGCCACCACAATAGCCCTTGTTCCGCCGCTATAGTTAATATAAACACCATTTCCCCACGCTGTTGACGTCTGTTTATAAATAATTCCAGGCTGCATAGACGTGCGTTCTGAGATGCAATGCTTTGTCCCGTTTTAGTTTCCCTTTAAAAAAGGGATAGCTAACGTCTCACGTTTTCTCACGGCCGATTTCAATGGTCTTTTATGTCTTACGCTTTCTCTGCTGATTGTGTGGCTTTGAAAGGGGTTCATTGTCCAGTGTATTACTCCTAGAGGGAACATCCTGATTTCAGCGTTATACTGGTTTCTACATTGAATAATAATAGCTTTTGTAGAAGATCATTCAGGGCATACTATCAATTTTGTCGTTGATTGCCCCCCCCGTAATGCCTATTTGTCTCAATTTTTTAGGGACAGTGGACGGTTGTGTAATGAAATCCCGAAATGAGGTCGGTACAAACTATTCTCGACCTAAAAAAACGGATTGGTCTTAATACAATTCCAAAGTGGCATGCCGTCTAGACTTCTAGAATTCCTATATCGATAACGTTCGTACCTAACCTAATGCAACGTTTCATGAATAAACCAGTTAATTGGGTTATACTTTTCATTAAGTTAGAAGCGTCAGTTTACGGAAAATGCAAACACTAGTGATCAGATAATACAGAAAAGTGAAGCAAAACGTCCCGCGTTTCACTCGCTATTCAGTTCAATTGGTACTGATATTACCAATCAATTCAGACCACGCCGAGGAATATTGATTAGGTTTTCGTTGATTCGTGACTCGCCGGTGTTAGGGCGCGATAAGACGGTTTATCAGCCTGTGACTAACGCAGTTGCGTTCACCGCGAGTGGCGATAGCTATCTTGCTGCTCAATAGCTGGTTGCATCATGGATCATGGAGGAAACGTGTGAATCTATACTAATATTATAAGTTTGTTTGTTTGTTTGCTTGAACGCGCTAATCTCAGGAACTAAAGGTCCGATTTGAAAAATTCTTTCAGTGTTAGATAGCCCATTTATCGAGGAAGGCTATAGGCTATATCATACTCGCATAAACCGAAGCGAAGCGAGGGCGGGTCGCTAGTGTACAATATGTACGTTACTAAAGCTATTTAAAAAAGTAATCATTTATTTCAAGTAACTGGCACTCATAATTTCATACACAATAAATAACACACGTTACAAATAATTAAAATTAAAATCAGTTTAAATCTTCAGGCGAAATTCATGGCTATTTCTTGAAAAATATAATGTACCTATAATGATAATGATCCTAGGGAACAAAGGCGTGAGTATAATGTATAGGTATAATGATCGTAAACAATCTGATAATTCTTTGAAATGACCTGAATTTCAACACACACAGGTGATATAGTTGTCAGACTTGTCACTACCTGTCCGATTTTAAAACTTAATAAAACTATCGACTACACAATTATGTTGAACGGAAGACTTATTTACGTTAATACAAAATATCGATGCACCATATTGTGTAACATCACATCATTCATCTTTGTTAAACAGCCTTAGAACAAATCTCTCAATATTCTTACTTTTCATCAACTACTTTGTGTTATCTCGAACAAATTTAAACTACCTTTTCTTCTGAATTTGTAGATTCTCTCATAAAATATCGTCGTCTGTAAAAGCAAAGAGAAGTTACATGTATTTTGCGATGTATACATACCTACTCAAAAGTCGGAGTTTTAACCGAATCTTTGTAACAAAATTGTAGCACATTGGCCTAAACAAGAAATGTTGTGCGCAAATAATAGGCATATAACATTATTGTTGCGCTAACATAACTCATTCGACCCTTACAGGTTTTCACCTCTGTTATTTTTTATCTCACGCATGACTTTCATGATCGTTTATCAGAGTGTAATAGAGACAAGTGTACTTAGTCAGATAACGCAGTACTTAGTCATAAAAATACTACACGTGTTTTTTAAACAAGTAATCGACTACACGCGATCGGTCGGGCGGACAAATTTATACCTCGACCATTCAAATGATGGTCCCTTAATACATAATGTAAAAACTCCGTGTATTTCGTATAACCTAGTTCAATCCAATCCAATTTTGTGATCAATGGCAAACAGCCATTACCAGATCCGTAAATATTTCAAACACTAAAAACGAAGTTAAAGCAATACAAACATTTAAAATCTTTTCACGGTCCAACATAAATATAGTAGTGATTTTAAATTACGGAAAGCGTTGTTCAGTTGTTCGTTCGTAAAAGTCTTAGGTACCCAATTGATCAATTACGTTTTTTTTAAAGCAAATTTACGCATTTCTAGATGCGGCATTGTCTGGCGCGACACAAGTATTTACTTAGCTGCTATAGGTCGAATTGTCCATTATTGCCAATGACGTCACGCGTTGACGTCACGAAATGTTCGCCGTTCGTGCGCTGCACGCCTTTCTACATTAGTTGATTACTTAGTATAGATTACGGGAAATTATAGACGTTAAATGAATTAATTGTATTAAATAATAATTTCTTTTGACACTGCAGCACATTTATCTAGCTAGCCTCAAACTAGGATTCAAAGACTCTGATTATTCTTAGATGATGCCTGTGACAGCTCATATAAACACTTTTGACACTTACATACATACATACATACATTAAATCACGCCTGTTTCCCAGAGGGGTAAGCAGAGACCACTTCTTTCCACTTGCCATCTTGACAAATTTCATTCGCTTCTTCCACATTCATACATCGAGTCATGCACGCACGTCGGTTTCGGGTACTTAAGATTCGGCCCTTTTCCAGTGTTTCACCAATTTGACTCGAAAAAGTACGCCTAGGGCGGCCCCTTCCGACCCGTCCACTCACTTTCGATCTGTATAGCTCTTTCGTCAATCTTCTTTCATCCATCCTTTCCAAGACCGAACCATCGAAGCATGCCCTTTTCAATCTTAGTCAATACATCTTCTTTCACATTCTATTTTTGACACTTATTTCTTACATAACATTACATAAATACTATATCGGTACAAAAATTACGACGCCTTTCAGAATTTTTTATAATTGATGATTGAAATTACGAAATACGGCTGTCACTGGCATCGTCTTAGAATAATCAGAGTATAGTCTTCTTTAAGTTCGCATTTTTGGCGTACTTTGAAACGGGCCTCTCACACAAGAACACAACTAAATTGGCTCTAAGTATGGCGTCAAAGACATGTTATTATTAAATACTAGCGACCCGCCCTCGCTTCGCTTCGGTTTATTTGAGTTTTCTATAACACACGTACAGTCACCACCCGCGAATCTTCGGTTTATTTGAGTTTTCTATAACACACGTACAGTCACCACCCGCGAATGTTACGCCACTTGCCACTCTTCTTAATTTAACCGTGTAATGCATTTTGGGTTGACAGCCGACTTGACATATTACCAGAGTGTAGTACACGGCTAAATTAAGAAGAGTGGCAAGTGGCGTAACATTCGCGGGTGGTGACTGTACATGAAACAAAATTTATTATACATCTCATATTTTATTTTTTATATATATCATACTCTTGATTCATTCTATCTACTAAAAAAACCGCATCAAAATCCGTTGCGTAGTTTTAAAGATCTAAGCATACATAGGGACAGACAGCGGGAAGCGACTTTGTTTTATACTATGTAGTGATACCTCAACGTTATAGTGTCAATCTAATAAGAGAATTGGCATGAACCGTATTTTTACTAGCTACCAAACTGCAAAAGCTCAATCAAAATTGATTTTGTAGTTTTAGCGTGATACCATTACAAACAGACAGTTCTGTACTCAAAAAAAAACCTGAGAAAAATCACGCATAGTCTTCACTATTTTTAAAGTATGTGTGTACATTGAAGATATAGGATAAAAAAGGTTTCGGAACGGTGTTTGTTTCTGGGTTCGTACGAGATTTTATCTTGCTGACATGACTGGGGCTGAAATTATAAGAGCGCTTAAATTCACGCAGCGATGTAGCCGGCAAAAGCCCGTGTTTATACAATAGATTCAGTGAGTTTTAGAATCGTGAACCGAGCCGGAGGCAGTTTTCCGATGCGGAAAACTAGTTTTGCACGCAATGTCGTATTGATAAAGCGAGTAACAGTAACAGCGGTTCAAGGGTCCTCGACGAAACTAAACACTCGTACCATACCACTAGCTGCTACTAAGTCGCTTGAAAACTACGGGCATGCATGCCATCCGTGTGATACGAAAGAATAGGGTTGCTAGTAAAATTTACGAGCCTTTGTGCCGTCTCGCAGGTTATGGGCCCAAAGACCCTGGTAATAAGTAGCTTGAATTCTTAAACAATAAAGTTATCCTGCGACCTTTCTCTGGTAGCATGTGTCACTTTTCATTTGATCGATAGGACACATGTTATTTTTTTTTCGCGTGTCTACATACCTAAGACTCACCGTAAATGTTACAAATTAATCACGTAATGTACATATGACTGTTTTTGACTTGTCCTTCCGTGTATGATGTAATCGTTTATACACGTTTTATGCTTAAGTCAGTTTTTCCTAAAACGCGCCTTCTTTTTCCAAATCTCTGCACATTCATATTTCTCCTTCAAACCGTAAGGTCTTTGCCCGCGTTGTAGGTATTCTCTCATTAATGTCGTACAGCACAAGTTCCCACATAACTCGGCTATTGTCGCATCTGTAACCTGTTATTTTGACGTGTAAATAACGACGAATAAATAACAATTGGAAATTCGCAAATTGACATCTTTTACAAATATCGAGATGTGTGACTCATGTTTTGAATATTTTTGTGAACTACATCCAAATGATCCAGCTGAGTCGTCCACGAACACCGCGGCGTGTCGCTCGTGACTCAGGCACGGAGAAAGAATCGTTTTCAACATAAATCAAAATAAATACAGCTCTTGGAGCGCTCGCTTGAGTAGCGAAAACAAAAGAGTGTCGGCACGCTGGCAGAACGCTCTGATAAGCGCTTCAAAAGCCTTATAATGTTCATTATTTAAACAATTCGAGGTGTCACGATGAGTTACTTGGTTTGTCGGAAAGTATACATAAAGAGGTTTGTAGGGGTTCATAATTATGTACCTTAATATCGAGCCACTGCGCTACCTCATAAGTCATAACTGAACTGATTCGTGCCTGGACAATCACTCGGCAATTTGCTCATTTAGGTACATATTTTACATTATTTGGGGTTTTTATGCTACCGCAAACAGGCAATATTTAATAATTCTTAGACTCGGGAGCAGTATTTGTGCGTACTGATTCAATTACATTGGTTTTCCCAGTTAGTAACGGGAAGACCAGTCATTTAAACGTCCGTTGCATTTTACTTACGTCTTCAGTAAAAACCCTAGAAGTTCCCATACAGCTTCACGCCTATTCTTAAATATACTTACAAACCGGTCACAAATATCTTCATGCATATTTATACCTCGCACTAATAGCTGATCATTTCGTAACGTTTGATTCTTTCGCAGCGAGTTTTAAACGCGGCGCCCGGCCAAGGTCGCGCGATGACAATCTGACTCAATCAGCTTCTCCAGACCTAAATACAAATTATTTTTTAATTTCTCTTTCGCTTTTCGATCTTTAGTAATCAAGTCTTGATTCAATGTGAGATTAAGCACCATATTTACTAGTTGTTTACAACTCTAAAGCTTAACTTTACCAACCATCGCACAAGAAATTGCTTGCTGGTATTAGAAAATTTAATGCGTGATATTTTTTTTGTTTTATCAACCCACGTCAAACAGCGGAGCTTTTCCATTCTATAACATGTAAAGCTAAATTACTTTTTCAATCTAGTCTTGCGCGAAATAAGTAAAAGTTGGATCTCAATTTTAAATTTGTAATTTCCCACCGCTCTCCTCGGGGATTCCGAAACAGAAAACAGCATCGGCGTAATCTAAACGTGTTAAAACCAGAACCGTACAAATACGTTTGGGTAAGATTGGGGAAATTGCGCAGATTATCGAGGATTAGATAAGTAAACATCCATAAATACGTCCGTCTTGTTAATAGCCCTTATAAAAAGTAATTTTATCGCAGTAAATAATTCAAACATTTGTTGGATCGGTATGACGGCCTTATTGATTCCCAAGTTTAAACACTTTTGAAATGAGTTCAGTCGGCAAGTCGATGACACAGCTCGTTTGCGTAATATGGAATTAAATGAATCGTCGAGGGATACGCAAGCCCCTGTGAGGTGGCCTAATGTAAACTGTAATTATTAAACTGTCGTAGTTCGTCTATTGCGATTAAACCGTGTATTATATAACCTTACACTAAAGTAATGAATTTTGGAAACTTTAAATCACATAAGTAACCTTTTAATCTTGTTGACAAATATTAAACAACTTGATTGCGAGAGAAAAACATGCAATGATTGCATTGTGTACCTACAATATTTGTGTAAGAGAGCGGTAGATCGCTGGACTCACGGAGGAATGCCTCAAGAATGCCGGCCACTTACCGCTCTGAGGTTTTGCTCTCTTGCAAGACGCATGGTAAACTTGACAGTCTATAAACTTGGCAAGGCCGAGTGTCGAGTCAACTAAGAGCAAGGTCTAAGGTCAAGTCAAGCTCGGCAACCATGTGTTCTTTGGGAGAATAACGGCCTTTAACTTGTGAACCTTAGTTACTCTGCACATAATTAGAATTATGCACTCACTATCTCGTAAGGTTTTGTAAAAACGCCGTTTATTTGTATGCGGGTTCCGCTATAGTTCCTAAGTATCGACTTGTTAACAGTATTGTATGATAACGGTAAGATAATGGAACACATAGGAAGTGACGGACTAGATGCGTTAAAATGTGGTGAATTCATGGTAGAGAAATAATTTGACACGGCGACTTGTGACCAGTGTTTGTTGAGCTCTGCAATATTTTTCAATGCATTTGCTGAAAGGGGGTAAACGGGGGGGAGTTGGTGATCCCCTCCTCGGCGTCGGCTGTAATGTTTCTGCCTCGACGTACTAATCTCCGCGCACCTGCGTCTTTCTCGCCAAATTAGGCCTTGTCTCTTCATCGGACAGATTAAATTTCCAGTAATTTCAGACGAAACGCCTAGCGGTTCCTTTGTTGTTTATTTTCGTAAGTTTTTCTTCCACCTGTCTACCTTGTTTAATTCGACCTATGTTACGTCCCACGGAAAAATATACCGCTTTGTGAATCAAAAATTCATTGTCGTTGAAATTTTCAAAAGCGGAAGCCGCACGCCTATTTAACTAAATTATTGTAAAAACATTAGGTAGTTTATGTAAATAAATTGTAAGATAATTTAAATCTTGTTTTCCTCTTAGCGGTAAGTGTTGAGACATTCACATTTTATTTGTGTTATGTGTGAGGAACTTACTTTCGGAGCGAAGATTGTGTGATTAAATGTGATACTCGGATTTTAAAACGTCTTCAAGGAAATCGTCTATTCTGCTACAACTGGACAAGTACAAGAGCGAAATAGTTTTCCTATAAAAAATAAACTTCCTTGTTTGCCGGTTTCCGCGCTTTAAAAATCCGAGTTTAGTTATTTCTCGTGCTAAAGTAGTTAAGGTTCTGCGGGCGGCACCGTTCTGAGCGTCTTGTCGATTGGGAATCACGACTGTTATGAGAGAAAAGTCCGTTGCCAGTGCGAGCACGAAAACACTGAAGAGTTAAACACACATCGTCTCTCCTTCGAGTAAACGACAATGCATTCTCAGAATAGTGACGGCCACGGATTGTATAGGTGCCTGAGCAAATTATATTGCATTTTGTAATATAGTCAGAAAACTAAGTATAATTATTTTATTACCATGTATTTAAGCACTGAAATGCGATATTTTTGTTAATAAACTAAATGCGACATATCTTTTAAAAATCGAAACATTGATGCCTTTGGAAGTCACGCAATTTTTGGAATATAGAGGGTATTTTCAGCTGTTTACTAAAATTAACTGAAGATCGAAACGCGTGATTAGGCTTGTAGTGATCATTTGAAATTTCTGTAAAATTGCCAAATAAATTTAGTGAAGTTAGTGTAATAACGATTAATGATATAATCATAGTATTATTAAATTAGCTGTTCTAATTGAGAAGATGGCGGATTGTAATTGTAGCGGCGGCGACGTGGTCAATTAAATGTTCATTGAAGCACAATCAGATGCACCGCCCGGCCGCTTGCTGTGGCTCGTTGTGCAACTGCCTGCTGTATGCGTTGAGGACTGTTCATGATGACTGCAGCAGCAGCCTGAAGTTTATGTTGGTTATATTCAGTTGCAAGTTTTATCTTGACCGAGGATTCATGATTTAGGTCGTTCTCTTTATTCAGTCACTGTAACACTTAAGATGAAAAAGCAAAATGATGAAATGTTGGACTTATTTTCTTTTCAAGTACAAGGTACCCAGTAAAAGGTTGTAGCCTCCCGTCTCAGCTTGAAGCAATAATTCTCGTTTGGTAAAACCAGTGAAGTAATTATTGTTGGGTGTGTAAAGATAAAAATGTTTATATTGGTAATTTGATAGATATATTATTGAACATTCGATATTAAAAAGATATCGGAAATTCCAGATAAATAAAGTCTACTTCTTGCTTCCATCGATATAATCAACTGTTATCATTTATTGTTCGAACATACGCTTTAGATTATAGAAAAGTGTTTTATGATAGTCTTCAGATCGAATCCTGTAGCTGATAAAGTAAACTGTTTTCTATCACCAGGTGTTGTATACTAACGCAATGGCGTAACTGCGTCATCGTAAGCAATGAACACTCATGCTATGCGTTTAAAGTTTCCTTAACGCTTAGTCCCCGTGACAACAATTATGAACCATTTCCTGCCGACGACACGGTGTTCCTATAGATTGCAATTGAAATCGTAATTGTGCATTTTGCAATACGACCCGCAGCAAGTGGCCGCTACAAAACGAAAATATTTTATATAGATACCTATTGCACTGCATTACCAGCATTTCATAAGAGATAAGGTTATTTTTCCTAAGCTGTAAATATTTACGAATGGTAAATATAGCGAGTATTTTAATAAAACAGTACAAGTGATTTTTCATGGATAATGATAAATATTAAGTGTGATATGTATTCCGTGCACAAGGGATGTTGTATCTATTTTCAATATTTAATAATGTTTTAAGCGTCGGCTTTTAGAGAGTGAGTATTGTGACGTCACTGCGCTACGCCATCTGTCGGTGAACGATGTCGAAACAATGCGGAGTGATTTGTGTGGGTGTGACGTCACCGGTGCGTTACCATTGTCTGAAAGCTGTAGTCGAGTCGAGGCGAGTCGCGAGTGAGAGTAAGTGGATAGTTGACACTGCCGGAAAAGTGTGTGGTTCGCAGCCTCGGCGACCACTTACCATGCTGTGCTTCTATGTCGAGACATTAATAAATCTGGTTGTAGCCATTTTGAGTGTATTTATTTATCCCTTTTCCAAGCAATATCATTCGATTACAGTCTTTGTAAGTAAAATCAGGAGTAGACTTAATACTAAACTAAAAAAAAATTAGTAATTATTGTCAGGCATATTGTTTTTTTATTTTTCGATGTTAGTCATTGTTTCCTTTATATATAGCTGCTTTTATACAATACTGCTACAACTCGAAAAATTATGACGTTGTAAAGAAAACTTTAAATAGAAAGTTTTCTGAATTTAAATGCAACAGTAACTAATTTTGAGATGCCGCACTCTTTCATAAAGGCAACGTTGTTCACAAGATTTACGTGGCACATTTTTTGGTTAAATTTGGATTTTTGGCTCAAAACACCCGCTAAAAATGGCGATTATTGAATAGCAACAAATAAAGAAGAAAAAACGACTTGGCGGCAGCGATCTTCGTTGATCCGGTCCAACTTGTTTTTTATCGCGTTCGCCGGACACGTAAATCTTAGGACCTAATTTGAAAATCGAAGTTACGTTTACACCATCCCTGTCACTCGTCATTCGAGACTAAATCGAAAGAAAAGGGTGGAGCTAATGTAAGTTCAAACTTCGGTTTCCAAAGGTCGCAACCGCACAAAAGGGGTGAACCGTCTAGGGAAGTATATCATGGCGGTAGATTTAATGTTGGAAAAGTATATGAATAGTTATCTTTGGAGTTTTTATATAAATTATATATTATATCATTTTATAATTAGGATATAGCTGTTTTTAACAATTTAGCGTTTTAGAAGTCAAATTAATGTCATATCTTAATTTACATAGAATTAATTCATTTATATGAACTAGGGATCAATTTGTTCTTTGACATGGTTTTTAAAATGTCATAAGTTGAACAGGTGTATCCCCATGGTTCTCTGCACAGAAAGTTTTGTATTGTTTTTGTTAACAATAAGGATAATAAAACACCGCGTTACTCAAAAATATTGTAATCCATTTCCAGGGTAAAAACTTAGCTCTAGGATTAACCATAATTTTTCAAAAAGAAAAATCCTACCGCCTGATTAAATTTGCCCTCTAAGTAAAAAGGTCGCATGTGGAGTTAGACAGCTAAAAGAAATTCAATGTTGCACAGCTACTAATCGAACATAGAACATAAGGTTTAACACTTTCATTGCTGCTCATACACCGAATAAGGTGATTTTTTTGCGTCGCGCACGCTACACACGTCACACATGTTCGTCACAGACGTCATTCCGTGCGTACCGCTGTAGAAGTATCTACCTACAGTGCGATAGCGGGTTTGTTCTTCTCTCACCCGCTCTCATAAGCTCTTATTAAGAGCGAGTGAGAAGTGCTCTCAGACTGTACATACTTCTAGATACGAAGCGAATTTATACCCGTGTGTGCGTGCGTGAACTCCGTCGTAAAGGACCGTTGCCGTGACGTTGCTAGATGGGCCTAGTGAGCGATCCCGATGAGCAACATTTAGGCTGCGGCTCCACTGAGGCGGAGATGAGCGGAGCTGTGCCAATATTAACCAATAGAATCTTTCTAAACTAACGTGCGCAAGGCGCGCTCGACGTGACCGCATGCGCCTTCTATTGGATAATATTGGCACAGCTCCGCTCATCTCCGCCTCAGTGGAGCCGCACCCTTACGCCAGCGAGTAAGTGACATTTTAGAGTAAGAAACAAAAGGTAGTAAAAAATTAGTTACCATGGGAAAACCGTCTGCCTATTCTGCCCTCCTAAAGAGAAAAGGCACGAGTGCAATTAATGCATAGAAGCATTAAACTCTCAACGATTGTAATAAGGCTTGAAGTACAATACAATTCATATATTAGATGTACCTTTTTTCCGTAGGAAGGCAGTATTATAGATAAGTCTATGCGATAAAATATGACCTTATATAGGGAAAACAGTTGTATTGTGGGCGCCCTACTGATTATTTCCGCGATTATATAGTAAATAGAGGTGATAATTCTACGATATTACCTAGTGATAAGTGCCAGTAACGCTTGTATTTTTGAAGCCAATTATTGTTTTACCCTAAACAGGATATGTTAAGGAAATGTCGAGTTGCACTGTAGCGCATCCGTCACGCGTAGTTACGTAAATCCGTATTGAAAAGGGATGAAATGAACACTGCACTCGCTTAAGGTGATGGCATCAGTGTTGGACACTTAACTCTTAATTCAAAGATCATATTTTCATGAAAAGGGAATAATCACAACGTTTTTTCTGTTTCAATAAAAGCTGATTCATGTAACACTGTATGTGTTGAGAAATATCTTTTTTTAATACCTATTCAAATAACCAAGATATAAGCCAACACATATTTGTTCCTATCTAACAAAACAGAATTTAACATGAAGTTTATATGGCCGACGTGTTATATGACGTCACACGGCACGGTATCGAATCTCTATTTTATCGCTGTCTTATTAGCAGTTTGTGTATCATCCGTATTTCATGGCGGATTTTAATGTTATTTTCACTTTTGATGATTTTACGTTATTTTCAAATGCGATTTAAAAATTCCATGCTTTAAATATTTGCAAGACAAAATTTGATAAATTGAATAACCCTTATCTTCTATGAAATAACAATCAAGTGTCCATCATTGGTCCTTGTCCATCGCTGGTGAATCCAACACCTGCAGGTCTCATAAAAAAAAACTTGCACTTATTCTTTTATGAGAATGAAAGTGTTACAGTAAAACCTCTCGCTAATATTAATAAAGTCTACATAAACAGATGCAACCTTTTTAGAAGGGCAATATACATACCAGGGTCTCTAGTCTGCTCGGTAAAAACATATCACTTTTGACATTTAAGACTTCGCCGAGCGTACGCCGGATGTACAGTGGCGCCCTCTTTACTTTTATTGTGTTTTCTAATAAACTAAACTATTTTCTTGAAATTTGTTGCTAGGTTTTTGTACTACAAATGAAAACACAACTTATAGTGTATATCACATAGTTTAATAACAATTCACCGTCGAGTTATCAAGTTAACGGAAAAAAGTGGCCAACTATTCCCGTTAAGCTGACTACTCAAAGGGTAATTGTTATTAAAGTTTGTTACGTATTCCATAAATTGTGTTTTTACTTGCGCTACAAAAACTTATCGTCTGATTGCAAGGAAATTCTTTAGTTAATTAGAAAACACAATAATAGTAATGAGGGCGCCACTGGACGCTCGACGTTTGCTCGGTGCAGTCTTAAGTATCTATTTTAACTCTGCCGCCATTACTGTCAAGTAAATAAGAGCTATAATAACTTTGACAATACGATAACATGTCAAAAGCAATTAGATTTCGCGGAGTAGAATAGAACTCTGCTGATATAAGAAACGTTAATACTGATAACTACAATATGTACACTACGTTAATCAAAACTTAACAGTAAATTCATTACAAAATAAAAATATTAATACTAAAGTTCAGCAAATTAATATTAACACAAACGCCCTATGGTTAGAATAACACATGATTAATGGGAATATAACACAAAAACCTATAACCACTGGACTAAGGTAATACTTAATAGTGAACAAGGGTATAAGTCGGCTTAACTCGCACTAAAAAAGGGTATACACATAAACGTACCTATGCTAGGCTTAAACAGTTTTTCACTTAACCTTCAGGAGACTTTTACCCTTTTTCACTGGGACCCGCGCATTTAGTTATCATTTAGTTATCATTTAATTTTAATTCCTCTAACCTACTTAACGCTATCAAACTGTTAAATAGAGTATTATATGAATGCAAGCAGGTTTCTTTTGCAATGCATGTGTCGTATAATATTTAAAATTTAAAGAGCACCTCAGACTAAGGGTGTCCCCAGACCTATCGACGCGGAATCGGCTTGAGCCGGTAAGAATAAGTTTTATGTCTACGCAATAAGATTGAAAACGACGTCGTTCCGTTCGCAACGCCGAGCCGAACCGAGCGATACCTTTTTCACTCTTACTGCACGGACATAAAACTTTTTCTTACCGGCTTCAGCCGATTGCACGTCGATAGGTCTGGGGAGACCCTAACAGTTTATTCGCAGACTTCGCAGTAGTTACTTCACAGCGATGCCACACGTCGCAACGTATTCCAACGCATCGTGTTACATTTCGTTCTAATTTATTGTAGAACAACGCAGCGGCGGCGATGCAACGCACCGGCACCGGCACCGGCATATCTCTTAGGTACCTTTAAGGCCCGTATTAATAAACTAATCTCAACTCTAATGGTCGTCTTGAGATGTGTCAAAAATGGGATCCCCTTCAATCGCATTTTTTTTTAGACTTATTGTTTCGGATAATTTATTTGGCATAATTTGTATTGGCATAATTAGTACTGTCGCATAGCAATACTTTGGCATACTACTTTTTTGGCATATTAAGCTTTGAGAATAATTTCAGTTGAACTAATTTCTATTAGACTAATACACATTACGCATATTATTGTTTGGGCTATTAATTATTTGTTATATATGTCATTAACCATAATTTTAGTTCCCTAAATGATTGAACCTACAAAATGAACAACAAAATATGAGGTTACGTTAGATCACGTTACTTTATCCAATAGGGAACCGTCAAAAATGACAGTGTTCTATGGTTTGACGTTTACTTTGACGTATCCTGTGACGCGCATCTCAGCCAAGACGAGTTTATTAATACGGGCCTTAGTATGAAAATTGCAGTAATATTTCCTTCAAACTGGAGACTGATGCGAATAATCCAGACTGTTACTTTACCTGGCTCCCCAAGTTTGTTCAAAGAGATCAATAAAACCACCGGAGGATGCCCAAGACTCCGTGCGCGAAGAAATCCCGTTACTCCGGCTATTATAACCTCATAGAGGATGAATTCCCTCAAATTTTTAAGTACCCTTGGTCCAGCGGTTCCGGCTGTGCGTTGATCGATCGGTCAGCTAGTCCGATGCTTATTTTATATGTATAGATTAGATAAGAGAAATCAATAGTCCGTCATCTAATACGATGTACCGGCAGCAGGGCCGGATCTACCACGTCGGGGCCCGTAGGCAATGCAATTCTGGGGGCTTTAACTTTTCTTGTTTCCTAAAATACATTTTTTTCCGGAGCGCGATGCGGAGCCCCTAGGCAGTTGCCTACAATGCCTAATGGATAATCCGGCCCTGACTGGTAGGCTTATATTATCCGAACTTTCAGTCTGTGATGCTCTTAAGCGACAAAAATATATTGCGTTAGTAAATACATTTCAAACTTTACGTCTCATTAATAAAACACATTGTTTCAAACTAACACGATCTTCACATACACTAACCCCCGTATTCATAAAGGCACAATAAACCTACTTTAGTTAAAATATTATTTGTCTCTATCTGTCAAATTCAAATGTCACAAAGACAAATAAGAACAAAACATATTTTAAGCACACTATAGCTATTGAGCGTTTATGAATAAGGGAAAACTATAAATCGCGACATGATCGCGAAATAAAAAAACTACGACCTCGTAATGTGGTCTTCTCGTGACCACGGCTGTTGTAACACAGTCGAAACGGCGAAGTATATGTTTATTTATGGCACGATTAAATCCTGATTTAAAGTTTCAGTAGTATTTCTAGTAAAAATTTGTCTTATACATAGGCTATAACATTCCTGTCTATACAGACTGTAGTACTACAGATGAGACAGTCCGATTATGAGTCTTATGATGATTACCTTATGGGATAGTTTAGTCTAATATTTGTACTGTAAGATGGCTTATCGCTTTGTGGAGCAAGTTAAACGATAATATTACCGTAGTGTAGTTTAACCCTTCAAGAAGCAAAAAAACTACTCAGCAGATTTATTTAAACTTTGGTTTTGAGAAATTAACATGGTTTAAATCCTGAGTTTCTTGTGGCGCTTCCTCCCAACAATATTCTTCTCTTTGGAAGCGCTGGTGTACTCAGACATGTCCAGGGGCCAATTTACATAATATAGATTTCAAATTCTATTCATTTATATGCTAGCTATAGCCCGCGACTCTGCGTAGAACTCGGTTATCGCTATTCGAGAACTATTCATTTTCCGGGTTAAAAAGTAGCCAAATTTCATACATATCTGTTCAGCCGTTCTGTACAGTCAACAGCATAAATAAGTAATCATTTATGTCGGATCCCCTTGACTGCCATACATATGGTTGGTCATAATGTATTGTTAGTCATACTTTTTTTTGTCATAACTTCATTCAGGCTGAAGTTACAGTTTTTAATAAACGTTTATCGTGTAGATTAGTTAGGTTAGGTTAGGTTAGTTTTATAAAAATCCTGAAAAAATAATCGTGTCCTGAGAAAATTATTATTATTATTATTATTATTATTATTTATTTTAGACAGGCAGTTGGCACTGATATGTCTAAATCCTTGATCACTGCACGAATTGTCACACTAATTTAGAATGTTTGTCAAACTTATTTTTGAACTGGTTAACACTTTTAGAGTTCACAACATTAGAGGGTAATTTGTTCCACATTTTTATTATTCTATTCCCTAAAAAGTTTTTGCCGATATTTGTGTTGTGTTTTTTTGTTGCAAGTTTAAAGTTATGTCCTCTGGTGCGTGTGTTGGTGTTACGAATAAACAGGTCACTAAGATCCGGACAGTCGTAAAAGCCGTTTAAAATTTTAAAAGTTTCGATCATGTCTCCGCGCTCTCGTCTTTTTTGAAGTGATGTCAAGTCCAGTTTCTTTAACCTTTCCTCATATGGCAATGATTTTAGGTTTGCAGGAATTTTGGTGAATCTACGTTGAACTCGTTCTATCATGTCTATGTCCTTCTTAAAGTATGGGCTCCAGATTTGAAATCCATATTCAAGGATTGGTCTAATGTAAGTTTTGTAGATTTTAAGCATTGTTTCAGGTGTGAGAATTCGGAATGCTTTTCTGATTACATAGATCATAGAGTTGGCTCTTTTAACCATTTGTGATATATGAGGCTCCCACTTGAGGTCGTCGGTCGGTCGGTCGGTCGGTCGTCGTGCATTATGACTTGCGAAAATTATGACTTAAAACACATTATGACTAAAAATAATTATGGCAGTCAATAGAGACCCCATTTATGTACCTTGTCACTTAAACGTCGTGTTTGAAATGTCATACAAAATTGTGAAACGATTGAAAGCGACAAGGTACAGAAATGATCACTTATTTATGCTGTTGACTGTACCTCTATCATGAGTGACAATTACCGTACTCACTAGCGAGTCGAATGTTGACCCTCGCAGACTTCGTAGTATTCTTATAGAGTGCGAATAATTGCAACTCATGGTAAGGGTGCTGGCGTGATTGAGTGACAAACTTCCCTTTTTCATTTATAATTCTATTCGTGAACACCATTCTTTTGACATGTTATCATCAGAGCCCAGATTTTTCGCGGCAAAACAAAAAACTGTCGCAATCTAGCTAGTGTAAGCTTTTTTTATCGATATATCGATAGTTGTGTAGTATCGATAGTATACGAAATAAAAAAATATTAAATGAAACATTTTACGTGAGTTTTGTATACAATTATATAGAAACAGATGCAATTCCTTCTTCGAAATCCACGTCAGCACACACAGCGGCACATGACATTTTATTTGGTTTGTGATATTGATAGGAGTAGATAATCATTAATTTCTCAACATTCTCCGGGAGTAGACAGTTTCTGAAGTATTACTTTCCATGAGGTACTTGACTAAAGTCACTTCATTCAAGCTTTACCTCTTAGTCACCGGACGGGTTATTTTATTACTTGATATGAAAAAAATAGGAGTAAAGGATTTAGATGGAATAACACATATAAACAACTGTCGCTAATGATTGTAAAATAATATAAACATAATAATACTCCATATCGTTAAAAAAAAACGACAGTCTTTTGTTTTGCCGCGAAAAACCCGGGCTCTGGTTATCATACTGCCAAAGTTACGATAGCTCTTGTTTACTTGAATACGACAACATGTCGAAAGCAATATTAGTTCTTATTATTAAGTTTTTGATTGCCATTGTGATATGATATGGTCGAAACGTGGAGCTAAAATTAAACTTGCCATTGTGATATGATATGGTCGAAACGTGGAGCTAAAATTAAACCTGTTTAAATTTTAATTTAAATCCTACCCGTTGAGGTTCCTCGACTTCATCTGTAGCTCAAACCTTCTGTTGGTCCTCACCCCCTTTATAACAGTTCTGAACTCCTTCCTAGTCTCGTCTATTTTCCCCGAAGTGAAAGACTTCTCCCTCATGATGGTCTGCTTCGCGACAGCTCTCCGCAGCGAAGTAGCACCAGCTAGCGAAGGCAGAACCTTCTTAACCACTTTAGGTTGTATTTCCTTTGGCTTCTTTTCTATTTTGCTTGGGATACTGAAAGGGTTCACGTCGGAGTTCATTTTGAATCCGAACCTTGTGTAACCGCGCTGTAGAGTGTCCAGGGTCGGCAGGGTGGGTAGTTTCGCCGGTGGTTTGAATGGAGTTGCGGTTTTCGGTGTGGCCGGCTTGAGGAGGGAAGCAGACTTCAGAAGTGAAGCCGGCTTGAGTGGCGTAACCGACTTGAGGGGTTCTAGTGTCACTGAAAATAAAATTAAAAAATATAAATAGAGCGGAAGGGATCGTCAAGTTGAATTCCTTATCCGTTTTCAGCTTTGAGGCAGCCGCGGGCTGTTGTTAATAAGGGGTACTATTACAAATCCTTAAATATATTTGGAACTACCTACATAAATACTTAAAATCAAATATATACTTAAATACTTATGCTATGTTTAAATACTTTGTCTGTATCGGTGGGAAACTTTAATTGGCTTGTTATGTATTTTAATTTCTATCTTGTTTTGTAAGCTGTTGGATCTCCAATAAATCACAAATAAATAAATATAAATAAATAAACAATGGCCCGGCTAAACGGTACCCGTCAAGGACACTTAATACCTACGGGTAATTATAACTGTACCGAGGGTCCATAGTGGCGTCCTCATTACTATTATTGTGTATAAACTAAACTATTGTCTTGAAATCGAAGTATGTTTTTTGTTAATTTATAGCATACACCTTATTCCCTATTGTAAGTTTTTCCTTACCAAAAGTGAACAATTTGGCTGACTTTTACGCTTATAAAGTTTTGTGGGATACGCCTGGGCTGAGGTTCTACACGGTATAAGTTATAACCTTATTGTTTTTGACGTGTTTCAGTATTCTCAACGAGTTAATAACAAAACCATACACGTCAAAGGAAGTAATAGTTTTACAAAGTTGATAGCCCTGGTTTACAAAAATACATCACATCCTTGTAAATGACAAATCATACGATTATAGATGCCACGCCACCGTAATTATCGCATCCCTATTAAAACATCATCAAATCAAAACGTTAAAACAAGCGTCTGCGAACATCGTGTAATTAGCAACTAATTCGTTTTGTTATCAAAGTAATTAACTTCCAGCGTGACTCAATAAGCCTCAATTTCCGTGAAATAAAGATGTCTGTGTAAATCATCCTAATAATGCGTTTTTGTGTGTAGTGGTGAACTTAACACAACAACGATTCACAGCAAAATTAACACACACACAAGTCTAGGTTCATGAATGATAAGGTCAGATTATCTATTTCTATGTTATATACACACACGTTTCAACGTAAAGTCTTAACGTTCTAGCTGTACCATTCCTTGATAGCGAGACGTGTCATAAATGTAAGTGTAGCATATTTCTGTTAGAGAAATATTAATAATGACTCACAGTTTATAGTAATAATGTAACCGGGTTGAGAGCGCCATCTAGCGGCGGTGCGGTGAACTACAGGCTAATAGTCGATACACAATGCGTGAGGATTAAGAATAAATACATTTGGCTCTGCCATCGATGCCAAAAAAAACTGTATTATTTCATGGTTATAAAATGCGAGTTTGGTGCGAGTTTCGTGCGGCTCTTCTCTGCCATGATGGTCATGTCTGGCACGCTGATAGATTCACTCCATATAACCGACGTGCAAAAGAGCTCTGGTTTGGTCAAATTACGCCGTTTCTGTAAACTTTGTTTTGTACTAAATAATGTCTGCCGCATTCTGCTTTCTTATTTTACTCAATCACCCAAAGGTTAGCTGGAAGAGATCCCTTAAAGGGATAAGTTCGCCTTTGTACATTCTAACTCTGTATTGTATTAGATTTTCTGTTTTTTTTGTGTACAATAAAGTGTTTACATACATACATACTTTATAAATTAATTCATCCATCCTGTGATGAATCGAATAGGTTAATTTCGGAACCCTGTTACTAACAGCCTAACCACGGTCTTGCTTCTGAAAGCAGAGTCTAGGGTGTGCAGAGAGGAGTATAGAGCGTGCCACACAGCGCCAGAGGTTCCGGCTTTTAGAAAACCTCGTGGGTGCTCCTGATCTTTAGATGCATATGCCTACATACCGAGGCCAGGCCGGTAGGTACCTTATTTAAATTTATACAGTTTAACAAAATGTTAAACCATTATGATATCAGTGTGTAACATAACTTTTAACACTAGGACGCGTCGCACACGCTCATGACTTCCATCATCATCAGCCTATACTAGCCCACTGCTGGACGTAGGCCTCTCCCATTGCACGCCACCCAGCACGATCTGCGGACACTCTCATCCAGCTCTCCACAGCCACCTTGCGACTTATATTTTAGTTATTATGATGGTCATGGTTCCGCTATTTAACTTTCATGGGTGCTTAAGCCCCCGAGCACCCAGGCAGTCGGCACCCGTCGATGCTTCCATCTACTGACCTCTAGTAATAACAACAAGTTTGGTCTACTCGCCTCTAGCAGCTTGAGCATGCCAAGCCCTACCGCGGCTCTCCTGGCACTCGACGCTGACTCCATCAGCTACTGTGTTTCCAGTGCTAACTAGTGACGACTACCCACCTCTAGGGCTCCGCTCGAGCACGCCCAGCCCCCCCGTGGGGTCCAGGAGGACCTTGGCGCGCGCGGCGCGGCGCTTCTGGCACTCGTCGAGGGACTCCATGCGCTCGAAGCGCCGCGCGTGCAGGGCCGCGAAGTTGGGCAGCTTGGTGGCCTTCACATCCGACTTGGGTTTCGCCGGCGTCGCCGCTTTCTGAGGCGTCGCGGAAAGTTTTGCTGGAACAATACGAAATTAATTATAGTTTTCAATCCCAAACGCGCCTCTATACTTAATGCAATTTATTTTATTGAATTTACCTTATGTCAAGGAGGCAAACCATCTGGAGGTAATTGGGATTATAGGTTATAATAGGTAATAATAATAATTTTAATATCGTACGTCACGAAATATGAGATACGAGGTTTTTTGTATAAGATTGCAAATGCGATGCCAACCTGAGGACTAAGATGGAAGGCCCCTATGCTAACAACGTCACCGATTGTCTTGTCTCCGGAACACGACGGTGCGAACACTGCTGTTTTTTTTGTTTTTTTTTTTATGGCATAGAGTAGACAAACGAGCACACAGGCCACCTGATGGTAAGTGGAAACTGTGACCCATAGACATTCGCATTCACAAGAATGCAATGCAATCTTGAGAATGCAAATGCGTTGCCAACCCTGAGGACTAAGATGGAATGCCTCTATGCTAGTCATTTCACCGGCTGTCTTATCCCCAAACCGGAACACAACAATGCGAACACTGCTATTTGGCGGAAGGTTAATGGATAAGATGGTGGTAGCGATCCGGACGGACCCTGCACAAGGTCCTACCACCCGCAAATTGCTTGGCGGTAGGTTAAAGGATAAGATGAACGTGGGTTTCAAGAAGTCGTCGACAAAGCATAGCAGTAATCCACTTGACTGTTGTCAAGTACACCTAAAATAGAACTTGTGTTTCGCAACTGAATACACAATTTTTACGAGCGGCTTTACCTTTCATGAAATAATCTTGATAAAGAAAATGCAGGGGACATTTTTTTATTCAATTAAATATGAACTATTCATTCCACACTTATTATTACAGAAAATGGTTAGATAATAAATAATAAGGAACAACAACAAATTTATCACAAAAAAAAACCGGAGTTACAAAAAGCCAACGGCACGTGGTGTTCCCAGGCGGTCACCCATCCAAGTACTGACCGCGCCCGACGTTGCTTAACTTCGGTGATCGGACGAGAACCGGTGTATTCAACGTGGTATGGACGTTGGCGATAGAAGGAACTAATATTATAACCACAATCGAATAATAAATTGTGATATGACGTAACAATGTGCGTCTATGGCAGCCGATAAAAGTCTTTTTTAAAGATTGGAATAAAATGACCGTTATCTTGCCCACATTTTCGTCTTAAACGTAGTCAAAATAAGAAATACAATTGTATCTTCTATAAATAGATTACAAATATTTTTTCAGTATTATCTACGTCAATAAAGGAATGTGCAAATTTGACCGTTATTATTGTAATGTGAATAAAAAACGAGGCAGTGGTCCTATTACATCATCTCTTACTGGACGAGCCTGTGATGATGCATGAATTGATTATGAATTCGATGATTCATTTTCAAGTAAAAAATTACATACATACATTAAATCACGCCTGTTTCCCAGAGGGGTAGGCAGAGACCACTTCTTTCCACTTACTACGATCATGAAAAAAATGATTGCAAAAATTTGCACGATCATACAGGCTCGGCCGGAAACAGATCAGATCATAGTCGCACTCACTTCACAATGAAAAAAAAGCTGTGACGAAAAGTATCTATTTTAGACATGAAAATTTGTAAGTAAAGATATGGTTTCATCATCATCATCATCAACGTAAAACGTCCACTGCTGGACAAAGGCCTAGCCCAAGGTTTTCCACAATGATAAGTCCTCTGCCACTGCCATCCAGCGGAGATGTTGTTGCACATAGGTGCAATACTGTCTTTCCCGTAAGCGCACACGAGGCCCATCGTCAGGGGACAATTTATTATCCATATTAAATAGAAGATTATAGTAGAAATTATGCTAGTATAGAGACGGCTAAGGGAATAAAGGCGTATAGTATTGTTAGGCGATGGGCTAGCAACCTGTCATTAATACACTGGTAAACATCTTAGCCTAAGTGTGCAAAATGTGGTTACAGAATTATCAACAAGTTTTTAGAGTTGTTGGTAATTCTGTAGCTCTGCCTACCCACTCTGGGAATAAAGGCGTGAGTTTATGTATGTATGTATGTTATGCTAGTATAATTAACTTTCTTTACAATTCAAAAGGGCCTCTAATTCGGAAGCGCCCAAGGGCCCCAGCATAATTTAAGACGGTCTTGCATAGGTACATACCCATAGCACTGGCAGTGCGCGCGCGGGCCGGGTGCTCGGAGGGCCGCTCGAGCCGCGAGCGCTTCGCTGTGGACGCTTCGCCCTCGGTGTGCGTGAACGAGCGCTTGCGGGCCGCGCGCTCGCAGAGACTGTCTGCGGATACACAGGGTTAGGGAGTATGTAGTTATTTTTTTTTGGATAAAATATGCATCTCCGGGCCACTTTGCAACTAAACAAAATTACATAATAAATATATAAATAAAAATAAAATTCATTTATTTCAGACTTGAAAGCCCATAGATTATACAAATTTTACAGATTTAGTTATTACTTAGTCTTAAAATAAAAATCAAAAAGATTAAAATTAAAAATTAAATTAAACTAATCAATTCAATCCCGTTTTTTTACGATTTAAGCAATAGTGTCAATATGACATGGTTCCACAGCAGGTAATCCGTTTAATTGCCCTGTACAGTGCAAAATAACACAAATTTATTATTATTGAGAAGTTCTTTAGAATTTCTGCAAATTGGTCAATTTCATTATTAGAAAACAATAAAATCATGTAAACTACAGTCCACATGCTGTCCAATTGCTGCGTAAAAATAAGTAAATATAATAGGTAAATACCTATAGTAGGAATCAGAAACTTACCATTCTCTTCATAAACAAAGCTCTTGTTAGAACCTTTCAGATTTGACTTGATGACTTTGCTCTTCTGTTGCAACACAACTACAGGATTATTGACGGGGCTGCAAAACATGACCCGCGTTGTGCGAGGCGCCACCTCCGCCAAGGAAGAGCGACGACCCTTTTCTATGGAGTGTGTTAAGTTAAGAACACTCTTCTTTTTCTGAGAGCCTTTGCCATTAGAATGGTACGGAGTACAACCAGCTGCAGGTAAAGTCTGGCGCTTATTGGGTGTCTGTTTTGGAGACATAACCTCCGGCTCATCCTTAGTGAAAGTACCTTCCCTTTTTATTGGAGTAATAGCAGTTTTAGTTGTGTCTGGAGTTTTCACGTTTGAAATTTCCAACTTTGATTCTTCCATGGAACTTTCAACTAATAATGGTGTTGTGTTCAGTATGTTTTCTATTTTAGAATCATCATCCGTAATGCTGATTTTGGATATTTCATCAGATTTATCCAATGTGACGTTGATTGTGGATTCTGAAGCGTCTGAACTTATGAGAGAAGATTTAGAGTCTGATTTTAGTTGTTGCGTGTCAGTTTTGTCAAATGTTGAGTCAAGCTTACTTTCTTTGTCAAATGTAGTGTCAAGGGACTTTGGTTTAGATTGATCTGCCTCTGAAGATATGTCAAAGGTGCCATTTAATGATATCGCTTTTACAGGCACAACCAAAGATTTTCTTGGAGATGACCTCCTTTTATTTGTAGTTTCTAAAGTGTTTGGTGAAAATACTTCATCTATAGATTTATTGTTTGGTGTTCTTAGCTTTTTCATATTAGTATTGTCAACATTATCTTTTTCAAATGTTGTATTAAGAATCCCATTCGATATCTCGGTTATTGGAACATCAGTTTTGTCTGAAGTACTGTTGGCAATTCCAGATTTCCTTTTATTTTGATTTGTAATAACCTCGTCTGTAGCTTCTTTCTCAAACGTTGTATTTAATTTAGTGGGTGTTAGTGTTTTATCTTTATCAATTGTAGTGTTTCTTAAACTAGACTTTCTTCTTTTACTTTCTTTATTGGTTTCATCATCTTTATCAAAACCATTGCCAGTGCCAATATCTGTATCTGTCTCTTTGAAAGAGGAATTGGTTTCATAGGATTTATTTTTCAAACTTGATTTTATTTTTTTGGTACTATCACCACCATGTAAAGACATGGTCGGAGCATCAGTGACATCTCGAGAACTTGGATCTCTTAAGGGAATCAAATTACTATGCACACGAATGGGGCTGCCAGCAGCACTGTGGAAAGAGTCTGTAGACATGTTACTATCATTATTCCTCTTTGCATTAACCTCTTCGACTTGTTCTTCCTTGTCTTCCTGAGACTTCTTCTTACGTTTGTTCTTTTTCTTTTTAATATCACTCACAACATTCTCCTTATCAGTTAACTCAGCTTGTTCCGATACTTTCTTGGATTTTTTTTTACTTTTCTTGTTTTTTGACTTGTTATTAGTAATATTCACAACTTCAATCACCTCTTCTTGACAAGGTAAATCAGGAGTGGCTTCTGAGACACTTTCAGATAGCTTTTTGGTCCGCCGGGTTTGGCGGACTTGTTTTTTGACATTATTAATAAGTTCAACTTCTTCTGGGGTTGCATTTTGTTCTTTAAGGGTGTTCCTCCGCAGCTTGCGGGCTGGTACACCTTGAGTTTCATTCTCGAGGTTGTCAATTACTGTAACCTCTTGGTCAGCAGGGAAACTAACGTAATTTTGACGTTTATTTGATTTTAAAACCACTCTATCACCGTCACCATCTTCCACGAGGCGTTTGCTACGCCCCTTCCTTTTGGTCTTAAGCACAACCTCGGTTTGAGTTTGTCCAATATCTTCACTAGGTGGACTGTGTAGGCCTGCAATTTATTGAGATATTTTACTATAATTAAGTGTATTTACCAACTAAGTCAGAAGGTTGTCATACACTGTGTTTGAAGTACTTACGCTTTCCAGATCTTGTCGACATTATTACTCAAAACTAATCACAAATAGATGGATAATTCGTGTTGACATCAATATTTTTTTGTAATCCGTTTTGTAACGATTTCGTTTTAAACCTCGGACTGTTTGGTTTTGATTTTTGCGCTAAATGTTGGTCAACCAATCTTGCTGTCAAATAATGACGTTAAGAAGTGGTTACACGTGGTGATTTATTCATCCAACATGACCACCACATCAAACATTGTAATTAAACTTTGTTTATACGATTTGTTAAATCGTAACTAAATTATGAAAATTGAACTAAATAAACTGCACTATCTGCAAATTACTCTTCTTTAACCGTAACAAAGTACCTTCAATATTGATTAATGTCGGGTTCCTATATTCAAACCGTGGATAGATAAGGCTTACCTCGGGTTAAAATTCGACTTTTGCCCATACAAAATGTGTCAAATTTTAATCCTTAGTAAGCCTATCTGTCCGCGGTTTGAATATAGCAACCGGCCATAAAAATATTAGGGTTTACGTAATCCATAACCTTTTCTGAATCATTGGAATAACGATCAAAACGCAACGAAGCAAAACATTCGATAACGGAACAAACGGAACCGAAACCGAACGCGGATTCACTCAACCGCTTAACTCTAGATTCGTTAATATATTTTTAACTATTGACCAAACAAGCGAAGTTTTTTGTTTACAGTTTTAAGACGTCTTCAACGGTCCCGTAAAGTAAGGTGCAGTGCGAATTTTGATTCAAAGGTGTTTAAAGAAGTTAAGAAAATGACTTTTTAACGGGCATAAAGTTAACGTCAAATTAACCTATGACTCAATACCGAGAATAAACAATGGAACCGCCGTGCGTTGGGTGGTTGTGTGTTCTGGTGGCAGTCTTGTGTGCGGCTGGCGGCGACCGCGGCGACTACATCGGCTGCTACCGGCTAAAAGATGACATTCTCAACACTCACACAGGGCAGTCAGTGGACGTTTGCCTTACTGCTTGCGAACAGCTCTTTTTCAAGTACGCGCTCATCGGTAACGAGTCCTCGTGCTTTTGCGGAAACTCACCCGGTACGTTTAAACTCTCACTAGACACCTGTGACACTCCCTGTCCTAAGAACGAGACTCAAAAATGCGGTGGAACGAATGCCGCGAGTGTTTACGACACAGAAGTGGTCGCACCCGGCCCGCCTGAGCCCATCAATATCACTAAAGTCACAGAGACCACGGCTAGGGTCACATGGAGTCAACCAGAGGCATATTCAGATATTACTAGCTATGTAATTCGAGCTGATACTATAGAAACTTACGCTGAGGTTTCATTCAACCCACCCGAATGGCGTGTATCCAATAATACATTTAGTTTGGAGTTGCCCAATTTGCATCCGGGAACAATTTACATCATCAGTGTGGCAGGGGCTAATGATGAGGATGAGGGTCCCAAAGTGACAACTAGGGTTGAAACATTAATTGGGACGCCTGACCCTAGCCCTCCAGATATTGAAGTAAAGCTACGGCATGGGGATAAGATGTCGGTACATATTCCGAAAGCCAAAAATTTTAATGGGCCTGTCTCCCTATACCGTGTGGTGGTATCTGTAGAGCTGTACCAGCAGGGACTCATCACTTCCAGTCTTAGTAACTATTCCTATGCCCAAAGCATGGGCATCCCTTATTACATCACAGCAGAATTAGACCCAGATGATATCAAAACTGATTTTATAGTTGGTGACAGACATACATACAACGGATTCTACAATGCTCCTCTTCCTTTGACTAATGATATTGATGTATCACTTGGTATTGTAAGTGAAAAGAATAATGTAAGGAAGATCAGGTATGCAGAGTCTACTAAGAAAATTATTTTGAATATAAACGAACCTGAAGATGTGAACCCGTTGGTGGTAGCCCTGGGTGCGGGCATTGCTATTGGTGTTGTTCTCTTACTAATCGGTATAGGCATGATCATTGTGCTGAGGAAGCGGATACATTTGGTCCGTCTTCAGAGAGGATCACAATCTATGCCGTTGAGTCTCAGTGAACCCTGTGTGGAAATAGAGAACTCTGGTTTTCTCCAAGATGAAAATGAAAAGGTAGATTACTATGGTAATCTGAAAAGGAAGCTATGGAACATACCTAGGAATTTCATTGATATAGATATTTCTTGTGTTGTTGGGGTTGGCAGCTTTGGGAAGTTTACCAAAGCTAATGTGCAGCAGCATGGAGGTCAGACTTCTAGTTTAGTTCAGGTGATAAATGACAGAGAAATGGAAAAGCCTGACAAGAAACTCATGTTGCAAGAACTGGATTTCCTAATTAAAACCAGTGAACATGAAAATGTTATATCTCTTATTGGAATCTGTGAAACAAACACAACATTATTTGTTGTGCTACAAGATGCAAAATATAATTTAAAAGAAATGCTTTTGCAGAGCAGACAGAGAGATTTACAAAATAATAAATTCTGCCTAATCACTGAAAATAAAGTACTACGACTTTGTGCTGACATCGCAGCAGGGATGGAGTACTTGCACAGTAAATCTATAATACATAAGCGATTGAGCTGTCGGAATATAATAATTGGTGAAAACGATGTTGCGAAAATATCTGGATTTGGTTTAGCACATATTAGGCCGCTCCACGAAACACCAGATTATATGAGGTGGACAGCATGTGAGATGCTGCGGCAGAGTAGGTTTAATCCAAAGGCTGATGTGTGGTCGTTTGGGTGTTTGGTGTGGGAGGCTCTGACGCTGGGTGCGACGCCGTATGCGCACACGGGGAACAGGGACGTTGCGGCGCGGGTGCTGCGCGGGATGAGAGCGTCACAGCCTTCTTATGTCGGTGACGAACTCTTCCAGCTCTGCCTGCAGTGCTGGCAAGTCGACCCAGACGAGCGCCCCTCCTTCGCCTCCCTCCTGCGAGAGCTCCTGCCCCTGGCCGAGGGCCCGGGCACGAGGAGTCTCAGCTTCACGCATTACAACGGCTTCAACTACGAGCCCCATGTACCGCAATACGAGATTGTTTAACAGTGTTAATGAGACTGCACAAGTGCACTGGTATAAATTCTTAATGAATCTTAAATAGGTATGTAGGATAGTGAATAGGTAGCTTAACTAACTTGGCATCCAAAGATATAGCCAGCTTTAGGTAGTTGCCACGGTTGCTTCCTATTGTGCTTACACGGTCGGAACAAGCACGCAACTTCAAGGTCAATATGTCATACCTACGTTTTCTTTTTTCATCAATGCAGTGGGAAAAAACTTAGGTAGTTAATGTGTTATGTCCACCATGATGTAAGAATCTATATTAGTTACCTTTAAGTATTGTTTAACCACCTATATTAAGCTTAGATATAATATCAATTTGAAGCCTGTGAAGGTCACACATATCCCGAGTGTCTTGACGCTCTTGAGTCATCTGTATGTTTCTAATTTACATATCAGTAGTCGCAAAATCGCTCGCGTCGTCCCTATAACCAGAGATGGGCATTATTCGAATAAATTTTTATTTGAATAATCATTCGAATAAACAATCATTCGCGATAAATTTATTCGCGAATAATTTATTCGCGAATAAATTATTCTACCACTTCTTCGAATAATAAATGAATTATTCTTTATTTTATTCGAATAAATACCACGAATAATATTATAGTACACTTTCAAATTTACCATTAAAATGCAACTGGAGCATATTTTAGGGTCTAGGGATTGTCTCGCAGGTAGCCAACCAGAAAGAGATGGATATATGAATGAACGAGATAACCACGTAACTCAATTTTCTTATCGGTTTGTTTACCCGTGTTCATTATTATTTCACAAAAATTAGTCATTCGCATACTTTGGTCTAAACCAGTCGCATCTCTGAAGTCTGTGTATTACTTTAACAAAAAAATGAGTGAGGTTAATGACGATGACGATAATATCCAGTCCAGCAAGGATAGCTCGTTAAACTCCACGGATTTGAGTGAAAACCGTGATGTGGTATCACAAGACCACACAAAACCACTATATATTTTTCATTTCTTTATTTAATTTAATACCCCTGTCGATCTTATAGCGATTGACTTTTAAACAAGGATAATTTATTCGTAGTATTTTATTCGGGAATGATTTATTCGTGATACAATTTATTCGCGAATAATTTATTCATCGAATGATTTATTCGCGAATAATTTATTCGCCATATGTACGAATAAGAATAATCATTCGGAAAATTTATTCGTTATTCGCGAATGATTTTTTTATTCTCAATCGTTATTCGTCATTCGAATAAATTTTGCCCATCTCTGCCTATAACAACGTACGTTACATTTCGAATGTCTCGTCGAGTAAAAGTAAAACTTACCAAACTTCAATAGAGCTACAAAATTTTATTGGAAATATTTCCGGTTAAGTGTTCTAGAGATCGGCCCTCAAGGTTTGTCATAGACCCATGTAGCGTGGTATTTTGGGAGTCAAATTAACAGATCCCACCAAGAACACAATACGAGGCTCGAAAAATTAAAAAGATAGTCTAACCCAAGCAGCCACGCCACTACTAATTTCTGTATAAAATCCGACCCAGTGGAGATGACTTTGATGCCTCCGATAAAGACTGCCGTGTCGCCGCGCCGCGAGACTGCCCAAAATAGGGCTACGTATAAGAAAGGGAGGAAGACCCTTTTGCCTAGCAGTGAGACAATACAGGCGGTTAACGAAATAATATTAATTAGGTTAATATTATTTGAAATATTTCATTAAGACTGCAATATTTACTTTATTTGGATATACTTATGCCATTTAAAAATAAAAACGGGACTACGCGAGCGTGTCTACTGGTGACTTTATTTATTATTCACAATAATATTTAGATATAGGTAGGCCAGGAAATGTAGGCCAGAAAAATGAAATTACCCCTATTCCGAAAAGGTCCTCTAGATCGATGTCTATAAAACTTACTCAAAAATAGAGCCTTGGCACCCTGCGTTTTCCTTTGTAACTTATAAATAAAGTATTAGTATTCAATTTAAAAAAAAAAGACGTAATATATAAAAAAGTGTCTGAACATGTGCAAATCATGATATCATCGCATCGTGTAGATGATATCATTTCAAAGTAGTTGTTCGCGTGTGAAAACTGAAGCTAGAAAAAGTCCGGTTTTACAATAAAATGATTAATTGTATTTTTATTCAATCAAAAACCTTTTTGATAGATATACCTACAGTAAAATATGAAAATGTACCTTTTAAAGTTTTACTTTTATATGAAAAACGCATGGGTGCTCCACACCTTTGGCCAAAGATGTATGTACATGACAAAAGAATCTCGAACGAATGAAGTTACCTTGAATCCAATATATTTTTATTTTTGGTTATCAGCTGGTATTTTCCGTGTTGTTGATATTTCAGTTTCCTGTTTGGTCTGTATTCAGATTATACTTTGCCATTGAAGAGCCATTCTCTTACTCGACCGAAAATGTAAAGTTTTAGTTTAAAGTGATCCCTGTACTGAAAACACAACAGTGGGATCTTCATAACTCGCGCAAAATGGTCACTCGAATCACATAAATAGCGCTTAAAATGCCAATCGAACGGGTTTAAGTTAAAGGGATATTTAAGGGATATAAGAAAAATCGAGCAAGACGTACACGAAACGGATTTGATAAGGGTAACCCCTATAAATAGCACTTCAAAAAGCAAATCGAACGGCTTTCTAGCGATACATACGGCTTTGCAAAATTAATCCTTTTAAAAACCTATTCGAAACCCCTTGAATGGGATAGCGGACTGGTCCCTGGTTTAAAGTCGCCGGTGAAAATAGAGACGCTTTTGTTTAAGCCTCGTTACTACAGGTTTGAATTTAACACAATTTATACTTGGGACAAAGAAATCGAGCCACTTTCTATGGAAATTCAGTACTAAGTGGCTCGAGTTCTTTGCTCCCAAGTGTATATGTAAAAGTATTTGTTTTAAACAAATTAATTCATAACAGAATACCTACTCCGAGTCCACGCCTCGTGTAATACGCTTCATGAATTGTACTTAGGATAATAATTGATTCAGCACTGCTAGCATAGCGTGCAAGTGCATTTCTTTCGTGTAGCCTAAGCTAGACATTGACGGTCAATACATCGCGTCGCCCTGACAAATTTGATCGTGTATGTCAAATCTTTAGACCAAATTTTGGACTGATTATGAGTTATAACCCCCTGATTTTGCGTCCTGCCATTTCATGGTGAGTGCGAAATCTTGCGGCGTCCCGGACGTGGCATCACGCCGAGCAGTTCGTGAATAGACGAAATGGCAGCCATTTGCCAGTTTGTCGACCGAGAAATTACCATTGAACTGGGTAGTGATTCTCTGAACGACGGTCGGACGGACGGACGAGTGAATGTCCAAGCGGCGAGTTTAAGTAGTTCCGTCAGTGCGAACAAAACATATTTTAGCGCGTGCATTTTCAATTTAGTTGCATGGTTTCTGCCAATGGATCGAACGTATAAGGCTGCTTAATTGAAAATGCACGCGCGAAAAATGTGTTTCGTTCGCTCTAACGGGACTACCTCAACTCGTTGGTGCGATTTCGCTCGTTCGTCCGCCCGTCCGTTATTTTTGAGAGAATAACACCCCTGAAGTCGTGAGTGGGTTACAACTATAGCGTGAAATGGACTGACCGTGAATATTTTAGGCTGGTCAAACGTGACCTAAAGTGAGGTTGATCAGTTAGTGCAGTAATGTATAAAACATTGTAATTTTATGTTTACAAACCCGATAAATTCCATGTAATATGCTTGGCGTGACTATCAGTCTTTGTTTTTTTGTTTTACTTTTAATATATTAGTCGATAACATGAAATAGACGAATTAAGAATCATATCTATACATTTGACACACTAAATAACTATTAATGTACTTATGACGTAATATATCTTATGCAAATTGTACTTAGCGTAAGTCAGCTATTTATTTATAAATTTATACCAAATTTACGACACTTTCAAGGAATAACATTTTATCTTTTAGGTGATGTTAAGTATCGCTTCATTTAAAAAAAAATGCAATTGAAACAAGCTCCCATAACAAATTGGGTTTTTATTTTATTGTTTAATAGATTATGAAATATTACTAGTTTATTTATCTGATACATAATGAGAGAATTCATAATAAGATAGCACAAGTGTTTAAAACTAGGTACTTATGTGCAGTTGCATACATTATTTTTATCTACTCTCATATCGTAAAGTTCTATGTATAAACTTCAAAACGAATTTATATTGGCATACTTTATAGACACTATACCGAAATAAAAAAAATACTAACATTCTTTCTCTAACAAAATAAAATAATGTTATAAGTAAAAAATTCAATAAGTTGCAAAATGACCTTACTGACTTACGTGCTAAGGTGTACTTTGCAACTTATTTAATTTGTTAGTTACGGTGTATCTGACGCGATCACTGACGCCATGATAATAACACCGCACACCCACCGCAGATAAAAAAGACCAAAAAAAAACACCGCAGATAAGTAAATGGACATAGGTAATATCCTTTGTTGTAATGCTGGTCACTGGTCATTGCAAACGGGCTCTGAACTTGTGCTATAATTTGTGTGTAGATAAAAAAATATATATTTTACACTTTATTACTTTTAATTTGTAAATATTTTCGCATTTCGAAGTCTACTTGCCACGATGGTTAGTATTAATTTTTTTTATGCATGCCATGCAATTGGAATTCGATGTACTTAACAGAACATTTAGATGTAAATAGGTACTGTTTTTCCTCGTACGTGTCGATTAATTTTATGATATTATTTGTTTATATTTTAATGATCTGATTATTTACATTCCGTCCAGAATCTCGTGTTTCTTCTAGTAGTTAGTATGTACTAACAGCGTACTTAGCTCAAAACTAAGTTGTGCCACAGTTTTGTACTTTTATGACATATACAATAAAGTATTAAATGCGTAATTTGTATACCACTCGAGTTTGATTACCTGAGCCAAGTTTTACGTCATTCATTCTGAACCTCTATTCCACATTATTTACCCTTATTGTAACCGTAATGTTAACATCATCAGCTTTTATAAACTTGACAGTGAAGGCGGCTGATTCGTTCTTAATACGATTGCAGGGTTATAAAAACAGATCTTCACCCGTGGTACGGTTGGCTATGTCCGGTTGACCATAACACTCAGTAATAACTAATAAGTACCATAAATATGAGGTACGAGTAGGTTTAGGTTATGTTAGTTTTTCAGCCGGTCCGAAGGGTCAAAACACTCAGAAATAGGAGCTCCGCTGTAGCGGAGCTCCGTCGAGTCCGTTAAATTTGATTTTGGAACATAAATGTTGGTCAAAAGGACATTGCCAACCGCACCACGGGTGAAAAGGTATAAATAAAAGTAGAATGGAGCCTGAGAGCCCCATGATCATTTGCGTGGATTTGATATTTTGATGCTGCACGTGTCGAAGACGGAAGCGGGTTATATCTATCCTTACTGCCTTATTATTGCTGATGAATAAAACTTTAATAGGACAATTAAGTCTATTTGACATGGAAAAAAAACAAAAAAGCACGCTGCACACAATTCACTCATTTTTTCGTCAGTTGAGAATTGATTTGATGTCACATTGTCATGTTGATTTAATATGCACGCGCAGCCTTGGCATTGGTCGGCTATTCCTTCCACTTGTCACTTCTGTGCCGAGGGCTCCATATCGGGTTCAGTTTAAATGATATCTTAGGAGCCGGACGCTGGTGCGGTTAGGACAATAGCGAGGTATTGTGAGGCGCTGCTTCCCACGGTAAAGCACCTGCGAGCCGCAACACACCAAGAACGGCGCGTTCTTATAAATCAATTCAAACATCAGTGGATAATTTCATACAACTTGACCTAATCCCAAATGAAGCTCTAGGCTTGTACTATGGCAACGATGAACATATTTTTATAGATAAACTAGCGACCCGCCCTCGCTTCGCTTTGGTTTTTGTGAGTTTTCTGTAACACCCGTACATAAAACAGAATTTATGCACTCTTTTTTTTTATGGCATCGAGTAGACAAACGAGCACACAGGCCACCTGATGGTAAGTGGAAACTGTGACCCATAGACATTCGCAATCACAAGACTGCAAATGCGTTGCCAACCCTGAGGCTAAGATGGAATGCCTCTATTAAAAAAAAACCGCATCAAAATCCGTTGCGTAGTTTTAAAGGTATACATAAGGACAGACAGACAGCGGGAAGCGACTTTATTCATCAACAAATACTCGTGCCCATCACAAATATCTGCCCTTACCGGGATTTGAACCCAGGATCGCTAGCTTCGTAAGCAGGGTAACTATCAAACTCCCAACTCGTACCTAATAACTTACACGGACGAAAAAAATCCCAGTTGTCCTCAGTATGGGCAACTAAGAATTTTTTATTCCCATTTGTTCGCACTCTTTAATTTAGGGGCAGACTCGTGGTCACACCAGATTGTCACACGACTGCTATTCGCTTTGGTCGGAAATTCGACAGAAATCATTCTTATTCCGCATTTAGGTAGGTTAGGTTCGTTAGGTATCTTTAGATGCCCGAAGGGCAAATCGATCAGAAATAGGAGCCCTGCCTCAGGCAGGGCTCCGTCGAATAGTAGTGGTGTGACGACCTGGTGTGACCACGAGTCTGCACCCTTTAATTTGACTCAACTAAGCTGTGTTTAATATCCACTTAAGTAGACACATGTCATTAACAAAAAACAATTATTATTCCAGGTTGTCCACACTGTAGACAACTGGGTTTTTTTCGCCACAGAATAAAGGTGTTTTTCGCCCTAATGTTGTAAAACGCCCAGATGAATAATGTAGGTAAACCCTGATTTTTAATTCCGTAGAATTCTGACGTTTCTTGGTCTTACCAGACTACAAAATATTCCTTGAATATGTAATGCAAGGATTTGAAAAAAATAATATGTAGAATATGACTTCTATGATTAAGATATTAGAATTTAACATTAAATAATATATCATTAAATACAAATTAATTTTAATTTAAAATCGCTAAATTTATACATAATATTTTGTTGAATTTTTTTCAGAGGAAAAGTAAATAGTGGTTGGTATCATTCTGATCATTGTCATATATTACAAACCTTTGGAGTTAAATTATATTTGATCATCGTTGTTTTGTATTTATATTGTTAAATTGTTTTTGATTTGGGCTCAGATAAAAGGACATGTAGCTAAGAATAACAAAACGTTTAAAATGGTTGAAGTTAGAGAATTATTATTAGAAGGAATCAATAATATTACTGAGACTGAATGGCAAGGTTGTATATCACATACGATAAAAGAAGAGGACAAGTTTTGCAACCTTGATCATTTAATTGATGGTGTCTGCGACAAATTTATAATACATGTGGGGGAAAGTGATGATGATGACAGTGACAGCAGTATGACTGAAGAAGATTCTGAAGACAATGAATAAATGGTTTTCATAGGTCATGTTTTATTTATTCCCTCCTGTAACTAATAACACTGTGACTTGTAAAGATTTCAACTTATTAGGAGTACCATACTGTTGTTGGCCTATTGTTCTTAAATCTTAACAATATAATTTTGCATACTTTATTTAATCAATCACACATGCACCTTAATTTTTCTTTGTTAGCAAATCATGTTAAGTAGTTTATGTAATTACATCATATTAAATATTATTCATAATCTTAGTTTTAATCTTAGATAACTTTGAGACATCGCCTTTTGGTTTATGAGGGGAGCGCTTGTGTAGAACGAGCACGCGGCGATCAAACCATATACGAGTACTTACATTCACACGTGCGCAGAAGCAGCCGGTCGCATGGAGCTAGCTGCAAGCTCGTTCAATATTCGCTACACTAGTAACACGCTAGATAGAAACAAAAACAAATTGTCTTCCTATATCACTATCCATACATACATACATACATAAACTCACGCCTTTATTCCCAGAGTGGGGTAGGCAGAGCTACAGAATTACCAACAACTCTAAAAACTTGTTAATAATTCTGTATCCCTACATTAGAAAATATCAAATTGAACAGTATTTTGATCATTAGACATTTTTGATGTATGTATTTTAAGAGTGCACCGAGCAAACGTCGAGCGCCCAGTGGCGCCCTCATTACGATTATTGTATTTTGTAATTAACTAAAGAATTTCCTTGCTATCACACGATACATTTTTGTAGCGCAAGTAGAAACACAATTTATGGGATACGTAACAAACTTTAATAACAATTACCCTTTGAGTAGTCAGCTTAACGGGAAAAGGTGGCCACTTTTTTCCGGTAAGTTGATAACTCGAAGGTGAATTATTATTAAACTATGTGATATACCTTATAAGTTGTGTTTTCGTTTGTAGTACAAAAACCTACCGAACCATTTCGAGAAAATACTTTAGTTTATTAGAAAACACAATAATAGTAATGAGGGTGCCACTGTACATCCGGCGTACGCTCGGCGCAGTCTTAACCCTATGCTTAGGCAAGGATTTCTCATTTTATGGACTATTATCATAATCAGAAGAGACTAGAACTTGGTACTTTTTTGACCTCCCGCGTACGGGGGGTTAATAGAGATGGTCTCATTTAAAACTGATCGCCCCCTTTCATCGACCCTTTAGACTTTCATCGCAATATACACGTTAACACATTGAGGGAGCGTTCAGTTTAGGAATCAACGATCTCTACTAGGACGCAGGTCTGGCTCCAAATGGACGATTATATACAGAATTGAAACAACTCATCGTTTTGCAATTTTATTTAATGTTAATATAATATAGACAATGTTCAAGGTACCTTTTAATTGGTTTTCGAGCTTTAAACACTAAGACATTGTAACCTTCCCACCTCGAATCATTTACAACATTGCAAAATAACATTTCATTAGAAAATCATTATCGACAGTACAACTAAATATTAACATTGACTATAATATACCCAAATTTAAATTCAATAGATATTATTTAACATTTCAATTCAAACTTAATTAGAAATTATTTCTCGTTACATAAGATTGCAGACCCGTTTCTCGTAAACCAAGTTAACAAAAAACTAATAATAAAAAATAAAATCCATCACTGAAACTGTACAGCAACAAATGTTTTCAACATATCGATATTTTACATAACGCCTGTCTACATACTTATAATACGCAACAAGTTATAATTCAATAGAATTAGTACAACATAGCAATCTCAACATGTGTAAAGTTGATGAGACGGCGACTGACGGCGCTCGCGACTGCGGCGCGTGCGGCGCACACGCAGCGCACACGCGCCGCACGCGCCGCATGCTACGCCGTACACTCGCTCACGTTCCGAACCTACCCTATGGTGCCTTCATACACCTACCATAACTCGTAAACCCTCAATTGTGTTAAATCATTTTCCCAAAATCATTTTTATTTTAATGTGAAGTTTTTCACATTTTCCAAATGGCAAACTTTTTGCTCTAAATAGCAGATTTTCTAATTTTTAGAATTAAGGGTATGATAATTTTGCAGTAGGGCCGAACGGTCAAAGCACCCTGAAATAAGAGCTCCGCATTGCGGGGCTACATCGATTCTATGAAGGGACATAATGCTACATGAAAAACTGTTTAAACAAAAATCGACTAAGTAGAAAATCCGCTACTAAGAAACAAGTGTTGTTGGGAAACTGATGTACCAACCTTCCTAGTTGCTAGCCTAACTTAATGTACTCGCCGGCGAGTGTACCGCGGGAATCGCACGCGACTGTCCTTGCGGACGACTCCAATGAACCGAGTGAAATATTTAATGACAAACAATATATTACAGTCCCTACCTCCGACCGCGTCCGTGACGATGTCAATATGCGCAAGTTGATTCCTCAGTCTTTAATAAATTGATGACAATGAGCAAGGATAACGTAAATGATAATGCTATGCAATTATATACAGAGTGCGGGCCGCGTGCGATTCGCGCGCCGAAACAAGCGTGTGGTGATGCCTTAGAGTTCGAGTCGAGCGCACAGCCGGGCCCCGGGCTCGCCGAGCCGGGGCGTCCGTGTATACTACACTACACGCATTACGATAAACCACTCTATCAACAAATTCAACAACATTTAGCTATTAAAATTAAAAGGGGGAGCGACACGCGGGCCCGGGCCCTGCGCGGGCGGCGGCGCGGGCGCGCGGCGTATTTGTCAGTATCACAGAAACAGTATATCAACCTTGTCATACGACGCGTGTTCCGGACGACGTGCACTATTTATTATCATCGCACGCGATAACTTTAATCAGATAATATACCGCACTAAAATTATTTTGTATCCTCGATAATATACTCTCAAATATTGTAACAACTTCAGTATAACAACGTTAACATTTTCTCCTGTTATTTTTAAAATTATCTATAGATACACCGCAGTATTGTTTTATTATGACGATAATAACTAACTATAATTCATCGATAACTACGGCGGGGAGTAACGCGGAGAGGAGAGCAGAGAAGAGGGGAGCGCGGGTCCGCCCGCACCCGAGCGAGCGCGGCGATGCGAACCGAACTTCACGATAATTGACGTATCACTTACACGTACAGACTAATGAAAGATTTAGTTCCAATAAAATTGAGCTTGTATAATCGACCTCGAGGGACCGCTCGCCGGCGCGGCGGCGCGGGCGCGCGCGAGCGGCTCCGACCTTAATTGACACTAGACGACTGTCCTACCCCCGAATATACGTAATAAGTTAGATCAATGAGAAAGTCGAAAACATCGGAAATGTCCAACAGCAACACCTACACTTTAAAGATAGAATATACGGTAATCTAGCTAGGTACATACAACTACGCTGCCGGGCAGCCACGCCTCCTACCTACTATTATGTCACTTTCCACGGAAGTACGAGTCGCGGCGAGCGTCCTCGCATACCCATACATTAGATTATAGCGAATGAATTTTAGTCGATAAACGCCTCTCAATTCCTTTTCTTAACACTATCATACATTACTCTTTAAGCCGATTCGAATAGTCATTATTATGTTTATTACTTGCTTTGTACTTCTTTCCTTGATAAGTATAACCGCCATTGCTGGAGCTATCGCCGAGGCGACGCCTCAGATGGCACTGCTGAGGTAACGACAACTTAAACTAGCGGCCGGGCGGCGCCCGCGGGCCGGGACCCGCCCGGAGCCGAGCCCGAGCCGGGACGCCGGGAGCCCGGCCCGCGGGCGCCGCGCGTGACCCGACCTCACTCCAACTGTAAATAACAATCTGTTATATTGTCAATATAATCTGCGTCGTTGCGTTAAAATATAATTATCTAATCTGGACATGCATGTTTAAACATTTAAATTGTACTCAAATTGTTATCAGGCCGCGGACGTGTCGTCCGCGAAACGTTATTAACAAAAATAAAAACAAAATATTATAAATGTATAAAAAAATAAAGATCTTCACCGAGAGAAAATTAGGAATGACAACGACGACTCCGCTAACCGGATTCCGATTTCAATGTCAAAATATATAACGAAACGAAAACATTGCGGCGACGAACAACGCTACAGACGCGCCTTATCCGAATCCAAGTTTCACGCTAACCTACGTGCCACGTCTAAACATAACTTATCAATGGTAACATTTACAATGAAATCAACCGTGTAAATAAAACGTATGCGTGGTGAATATACAAAAATAAAATGTGCATGGAATAGGAATTTCCGTGATATAATTATCACAACAAGTTCATTACACCTCGCGAGCACACGCTCGCCGCCGGCGCCGATCCCGCCGGCGCCGGCTCGGGCCGATATAATAATGTAAATAGGTAACGATGTGTAGAGCTGCGTAGACTCCTCAAACGAAACAATAACTCTTAACTAGCAGGTAACTGACGGGCCTGACTAGAGTGGCCGGCGGCGCGCGCGCCCTACTGCATGAGCCCGGAGATGGCGTTGTGGCGCGTGCGCTTGAGCTCCTCCTCCTGGATCTTCTGCTCGATGAGGAAGTGCGCGTTGCCGATGGCGGTGGCGCTGCCGCTGATGGTGACGATGCGGTTGCGCGTGCCGGGCGCGAACGTGCCCTTCTTCGAGATCTGGATGTTGGCGCCCGACATCTGCTGGATCTCCACCAGGCTGCGCCCGCCCGGCCCTGGCGGAACAACCTGCGTTACTACTCACGACACGACCTGACCCACCGAACGTTTTCATCGGACAAGGAACAGGCTAACTAGCACACAGCCCACCTGATCGTCACTGGGCTCTGAGACCCATAGACAACCTCAGAACTGCCAGCCCTCAGGAATGGCTGGATAATTTCAGATTATTGGGAATACCAAAGATGTTATGAGGCCTGCATTATCGTCTAATACTTAATCTTTTGAACGCTTCAGTCGACAAAAGTTGCTCTATGGGAGGTACGTGGGGCACGAAATGTTCGTAATGCTGTTAAGTATGTTATGGTTTTCAAAAGGCTACACAAAGGGACATTAATTATTCGGTTCAAAGTAAACTTGAACCGAAAAACTCGATTCAAGTAGCTTTCTTCGCCTTCATTGATTTTTTGGATTTCAGAACTCTACTAGGAGCTACGAAGACAGTTATCAAGTCTGGTTTTGAAATAAGAGTAAATGAGACAAGGGAAACACGACTTTGAACTAACAAAATATCAGGTCAAGTCAATGCGGTCAGTCTGATAGTCATTTATTGTAGTTAAAACACTCGGTAAATTCTTAACAACCAGACACATCAAGTTACTGTCCACTTTGGAACACTACGTATAAAAAAATAATGTGATGTTTACTCAGTTAAATTAACTATCTTTGATCCAGGACTAATACCTATTTATCTCTAAATTAATCCTGCATTCATTGTATTATGTCCGTCAAGTATTTCTACCAAGACGTTATTCTACAAAATTGATGATCAGGAACTAAATAACACCTACAAAGGTGGCCAATTATTAGTAAAAACATCTTAAGCAACTGTGGCTTGCCATAAAGATCTTCCTAAGCATAGAACGACAAGTACGATGTAATCAAACCAATGATATTAATAATGCCACGGTTTACACGCGGTCAACACTCTTACTGGCCAGCCTGACCTGTAGGTACCCATAGAATAAGTACTAGCGTAAAACCGGACTATAAAATGAACAAAATATGTAAGTTTGACCTTTTTTATTCATAGTATTCACAATGAGCCAGCAAGAGGTGTCTCTATAGGTATCACTTTGTTTTTTGGTAGATCGTCACAAGGTTTGAATAGATCTTCCATTTTCAAGATCAACATTGAATTTAGTTTTGTAACTGTGACAGTTGAAGGAGAAAAAAGTTAGTTTTTGTTTCATTTCGTCGAACTAAGAAGTCTAAAAAGTAGAGAAGATAGCTGGTGCAAAGTTCATGTTATAGTCCTGATTGGTAGCTAGTAGTTATTGTTTGTCTGTGCCCTAACGTGACCCAACTCACCAAGTATGGCGCCGACAATGACCTCCGCGATCTCGACGTTCTTGGAGTCCTTGGCGCCGGCGTCGGCGGGCGTGGGCGACTTGCTGAGCGGCAGCAGCGAGGCGGACGGGAAGCCGGCCGACAGCGAGATGGGCGCCACGGCTGCGGGGCGAAGCGCCTCGAATGCAACCTCCGCGAAACGCTCTAAAGAGGCGCGGCCGCCTGCGTGGAGCCGGGAGCGGGCATTAGGGCAGGGGTCTCCAAACGTCGCTCGAGGATTACGCTTTCGTAAGGACCGCGCAGGCCGACTTATTGGGATACACTTTTGATAAATCAAAAGGAAACTAGTCTCTGTTCCGGATCCATTTTCACAGATTTTTTTTTGTATTTATCTATAGTCAATATTTTACAAAGTTCAAATAATAAGAGATAACCTATGGTTGAAATATCAAGGACTAAAACACAAATAACTTGTGAAATAACTATTATCAGCAGCCATCGACGATTGGTTTCAACTTTGTTCCAATTTAATAGAGATTCTAACTCTAAAACTAGGTGTTTTGGATGATCATCAGTAAACCTCCTCGTAATTGTTTTCGAATGATATAAAAATATATAATTGTATATTATTGTGTCGTGCTGCAGTGCCCTTGCAGGGTTTATGTTGAACCTACCTACTGTATTTTTAAAACCTAATTGTACAACATAAAGCAATAAATGAATATGACTATGACTATGATCATATCATTGATCATTGTATAAACACGGTGTATCCCAATTGCGATCATTACATCGGCCGGTCTGCCCGTCAGTCTGACTCCGGGCGACTCCAGCCCCTTCCCGCTACAGTTTGGGAAACCCCTGCATTAGAACGTTTCGCGCTGTTGCCGGCTAGTTAGCCAGTGGCGGCTCCAGAGGGAATATACGTCAGGAAACTAATTATTAAGTAAACAATGCACTTTAGTTTTTAGTCAGGCCATCTCATGGTGCATGGTGACCAAAGGACGGACTCCAATGAATATCATTTGTTACAGGACATGATCAAGAAAATACCCCGTCAATTTCTAGAACCGCCACTGATATTAGCGAGGCTATACTTTATTCCATATAACATTAGACATCAGATACTAGGAAGCAAGGATACGCCGTACAAAATACATGAATTTGGTACTACAAAATTAAGATGGCGTCTGTACTTGCCTTCTTCGCCGATTTTCCGGCGAAGTTCACAGAGGCACTGCAGTATTCGAAATACAATTAAACTATTTTTTTGTTTTTTTTTTGGTATTTTAACTTCCAAAAGTAGCTTTTGAATTTAGTCGTATTTTATGCACGCTGTCATATCGTTTACACTTTCAAATATAGGTATAGATAAAAGGTACTAAGTACTTAAATTACATATCAAAGTATCCCGCACGTTCGGTCTAATGATTATATGGAATAAACTATAGCACAGTCGGACGGACAACTCACATATATCAACCTAACAAACGGCGAATTGAAACCTTCCTTAGACGAACGCTACATATATTTATATTCAAATAGACTACACAATAAACTTAACCAAATATCACATTAACTTGACTATAGTAATACATTGCGCTACGATGAGTCTACTTGACACAATGGCTCGAGAGTCGTGGTCGGGAGGCAGCGACATGAACACTTTAGGGAAATAACTCCTGTTATTGTCGAACAGTAGCTTTTAAGACTGCGCCGAGCGTACGCCGGATGTACAGTGGCGCCCTCCTTACTATTATTGTGTTTTCTATTAAACTAAAGTATTTTCTTGAAATTGGTCGGTAGGTTTTTGTACTAAAAATTAAAACACAACTTTTAGGGTATATCACATAGTTTAATAACAATTACCCTTTGAGTTATCAACTTAACGGAAAAAAGTGGCCACCTTTTCCTGTTAAGCTGACTACTCAAAGAGTAATTGTTATTAAAGTTTGTTACGTGTTCCATAAATTGTGTTTTTACTTGCACTACAAAAACGTATCGTCTGATTTCAAGGTAATTCTTTAGTTAATTAGAAAACACAATAATAGTAAGGAGGGATCAAGATAAGTTCCAGAAGTAAAAAAAAGAGTTATTGCCTTAACGGTTTTAGGTGGTCGGTATTATTGTCGCTGTCTCCCGCCATCATGCTAGCACCACAACGAGCTAATTCGATTGTAACTTGGGTATAGTATGTCCTGCGTTCATAAATTGCACTTTTAACCGATACTTAAGTAGTCACTCGGTTATATTCGCGCCAAACTAAAGTACCTTTAAGTCATCTTACCTATAATATTAATGAAAAAATAACTGTTTAATCTCCACTAGTTCAAACCATGGCCGATCTCGACTAAAAATCTTTCGACCAACTTGTCCATTTAAGATATAAAATGCTCTAATGTGTATATTTATATTCATGACTTTAAATTTTACGGACGGACGAATCATCCCATTGATTACGCTATTTAAAGCCAATAACTTGGGGTCATTTTTTTTATTAAATAACAAAATGTGTAGGTATGCAATTTATAAATACAGGTGTAGGTCACAGACCGTGCTAGCATGACCCAGGTAGTGTGCAGTGTAGCCTCAACAGTGGCATAGTTATAAGAAATAACAACTAATGATTTCATGGTGGTTTTTAATAGGCACTTTGTCTTTACAATCACAGACAGCTACTTCTATAGTCTTAATTTTGGGAATTAAAAAAAATTGTAAATAAAACAACCACGTGATGTTCGTCAGCCAATAGAAGCAGACAGTGTTCTGCTTCTATTGGCTGACGTCAAAGTTCGATAAAACAGTTTTGGTTGGCTGTTTAACAATGTCACGTGGTTTGGAATGTTTACATTTTTTTAAATACCTAAAAGTATAGACTTTAGAGCTATCGTTTTGTTTGTTGGCCGTCTAGAAGTTTTGGCGGGTTTTATACGCTATCAAATCAGACCGAGTATTTCCGCAAACGCTACGTGAATGTTAAATAAACTCGGAAATAAGCAGAGAAACTTCAAGTGCCATTTTAAATATTAGTTGTTGTTCCTTTTTAGATTATGCAGTGGACCACATATTAACATCATAACTAATACTACACATTAAGACAATATTTATTTATGAAGTCCCCAACATAATGTGAAATTGTTATGTATTGCCGAAAATAGTGAGGAAGCGGTGATCGGAAATTTAGAAAAAACACCTAATGAAGAAAAAACAATGGAAATACTAAAAGCCAATTGTGTTATAGAAAATCAGCAATACAACACAGAGCGTAAAACTAGTCATGCATTATAAATATTACAGATCGTTACTACTAATTATATCTAGGAGTTGGACCTTAATGCACTTCATTACTTATTTGATGACTCTTGGATTCAGATAAAAGTCTATACGAAAATAACCAAAATGTGGCAATTGTTAATGTATTTAAATTAATACGTGATGTTTTCTCACCGGTTCCTAAAACTAAAACGTGGTTAACTTATGTATGATGTTGTTATATAAGTGTTCAATTTTACTGACGATTGCATGGCACGTTCGTTCATATACTTCAAATTTGTATGATAGCTTCTTAAGACCCGGTTGTAATTGAGGCTATCTAGGAGTCATTCCGGACTCTAATAGATACAACACTCCAATTATAACTAATGTAACTTAACGTGGACCTTGCGAAATTACACGCCCAAAATGGCGTCTATAGTTTGGCCGTTCTAAGAGGGCCGATTTGACAGCTGTCATCTTAGTACAAAATATAACGTCAAACTCATATTTTGTACTCAGATGACAGCTGTCAAATCGGCTCTCTTAGAACGACCAAACTGTAGTTCGGTGTTTGGTGCAAGAGATGGGGGAACTAAGGAGCGGTTCAAATATCACTAGAAATGTTACCGAAAGTAGATATTAGTAGAGATCGACTGAGACTCAATACGATATTTTTCAAGGCAGAACGATAGGCTGATGCTACTGTTAACACCAGAACATTTGAACCTAGTTAAGGGCGGTCGCTAGTAGAATGACTAGGTCGTAAAATGACTGACTCGCAAAATGACCACATCGCTTGTAGCCTACATCTCAAAATGTCCGAGTCGCAAAAGGACTACTTTCTTTGCGTAACTAGGTAGGTTAGGTTTGTTAGGTTACTTTAAATGCCCGAAGTGCAAATTACCTAGAAATAGGAGCCCCGCCGTGCGGGGCTCCGTCGACTGTACTTAAACAATGATAAAATGAAAAAACCATTGTGTCCATTTTGCGACTCGGACATTTTAAGATATAGGCTACAAGCGATGTGGTCATTTTGCGAGTCAGTCATTTTACGATCCCGTCATTCTACTAGTGACCCGTTAAGGGGACAAGCATCCAACTCACAATGCTAGAATTTGTCATGTCAATAGCAAGATAGTACGAAAGTTTTATGCATGTTCTAGAGGGTAAAATGAAGGGAAATAGAGGGAGAGAAAGGAAGAAAGTCTTTCTCTTTTTAGGCGTTGATTGTATTTGGAATTATAACGCTTCTGGCAGAGAAGAGAAACGAGGAATCTCAAATATCAGCATTCCAATATAGAGGGGAAACGGTTTTAAATTGACTGTAAGGTTTGAAACGTCCAAACAAACAAACAAACAAATTAGTAAGTAAATAAAATCTTGTGAAAATTTATCAATTTGAATCGACCCAATAAAACATTTTTTTTAACGTATTTGCATTGTGGATTGGATCCTTTTCTTGCAACTAAGATTGTTGATGTCGTATATACTTAGATCACCTGCCTATCACATGGTAGAATTAGACCCTTGTGTCGTTTAGAAAGAAAATATATTTTCCGATCGAACCGCTCCTTTATCCGCCCCTGTTTTTGGAGTTAATGTCAAGAGGAATATCCAAGCCAATCAGAACTAAAGAAGACATGGTAAGCGTTGTGAGGAAATTTAAAATTTTGAGGTGAGGAAGCGGAAAAGTGAGGACTTTTGCTCATTACACCAATTCAGCCGCATAATTAGATTCTGTCGTGACCGAATCAATGGTAATACCTACATACAAATTTTAACAAGCGATTTTTTGACGAAGATCTGTGTTGCCAACGGTGGCTTTGATTCTCGCTACAAATGAAATATATTACGAAGAGAAACATAGTTTTTAAAATCACATCGAATGATAAATGACGTAATGAGCGACAATCCTCTAAGAGCTGATTTTTCAATTACCAAATAACACTATCTGTGAAATAAATTTAAGTTATGTCCTTTTCTTTCATATTAGAAAGACAAGTAAAGTTATAAATTTAACTACCAGATTTTTATCTGGGGATTGGAAAAATCGGCCCTTAATGTATCTGTGACATTTCACTGCCACAGATAAAAAAAAACAATACACAACACCAGCGCGTTCGGAATTATGTTACAAGGTAAATAGGAAACACACACCAAATATAATTTTGAGTATTTTTCACCAAACTTCATATCAGGATAAAGTTTTTTAGATTCATCTTTCCGTAATAAATTACTTCCATTTTCACTTTATGTTGAATTATAATTAAGTAGTAATTTTTATTCATTCCTGCCCGATTCATCAATCTAACGAAATAATTTAAACACCCTAATTATTTTGAAGAAACTTCAGGAAATCTGGTATTTCTAGTTTAATAGAAGTTACGAGACGAAAAACACGAGTTTTCGCTAAATCAGAATAAATTGTTCGTCCTAAACTAAACGTAAACGAGAATCCAAATAACGAATCGAAATTTGGACGGAGAGACTATTGCTCGCTAGATATACCACTTATTTGCTTCCTAACGTTTCAGGAATTGTAATTTCGAAGTAATTTTCCAGAGATCCAAAGAAGATTCCAGATCTTTGATAAAACGTTATACTTTTTATGTCGTGGAACGTGGAAATAGCGCTACTGGCAGGTGACTACTAGCTACAGCCGTATATACATATTAACATATCTCGTTCGAATCTGAAGGTCACGTCGCGTGGACGTCTTATTGTAATGGCACCGTATATCACAATAGATAACATAGCTAAACAATATAATTACATTAATAAATATGACTAAATAAATCTATTCGACACCCCGAGACTTGTTCGAATTTACATTTGGCAGAAATCGAATCACAGTCTTTTATATTATGCATACTTTTACAATGAACTCGAGGAGGCCTTTGGTTTGCGCTTTATCCAACCAGGATCCCATAACATTAACAGAGCTGCCCTTATTGGCAAATTTAACAATGTCACTAAGTTTCTACGGCAAGGCCCAAAACTATCACTTATCGTATAGCAAATTTGTAGATAATATGACACAGAGATTGTCTAAGTTAACGTGGCCTTTTAACTTCACACCATTTCAGCGTACAATCTTGGTACTATCTTTATTAATGCTACCTTATTATTTATTAAAAATAATTATAGTGCTTGTTGCACCTACTGAAAATCTAGGCTGTGCAGCTAACGTAAAAATCTACGCATCTTAATTTTGATTGTTTACACGCCGAGTGCTTCTCGCGTGAAATCATGTTATATCATCGGGACCAGCTGTAAACGGCGTTATAGGTACTTATTTCTTTTATATAAACACCAATTGAGCATTTGCCATAATCTCATTCGACAACGTGGCGATGAGATCGAACATTAGCTGGAATTTTGCCAAGCTTGTCGTCCTTTTAATCCCATTCTCAACGAGATACGAAGTTCGCATACCTATACACCTTACAGGCAGTGATCGTACCTATTAAGGAATGACTAACCTGAATTAAAATATACGCTGCGTAAATTGAGCTACATCAAAATCGGAGTTCTTTTCAACGTGACCACACCAATCGGCACAAAACGCGTCAAAAACGTGACGCAGAAGACGCGTTCCTGCGTAAACGTTGCGTCAGCGTATTTCAAGCTTCAGCGCAGTGGATCCTTCACCTTATTAAGTGTTTATTTTGCAGTCCAAATAAACCTAAAGCACGCGTGTACCGTAGAAGCCCCAAGCCGCATGAACTTAGACAACCTCCGTCACCGATCGTCCCTACATCTGATACTGGAGCCACATACCTAGGCACTCACCTAGGCCGACCTGCGACATGGGCCCGAACACCTGCTGGTCCTGCGTCGGCATGGGGAAGTAGGCGGCGGAGAGCGGCGCGGCGGGCAGCGCGGCGGGCAGCGCCAGCCCCAGCACGCCGTGCTTCACCAGCAGCGCCAGCGCGGCGCAGATCTCGTTGATGCCGGCCTCCGAGTACCCGGACTGCCGGAGCGCGACCTGGAACGCGCGCGGGGGGGCTTGAGGGTTATGACTTATGAACGATTGAAGACGATCTTCAAAATTTTCATTATTTTTCAAGTTTTTGTAAAGGAAAAGAAAATGTTGCGTGGGACTTTAAACGCAATCCAGAACCATGTATATGGATATCCTACTTACTTTCAACAATTCAAGGTTGGACAGTGACGTCTGGCTTTAAGGCAGGGAGGTTATCTTCTATTGCTAATCAGTAAGGTGGCACAAGGGATGCTGTCGGTACCTTGCTGCGTTATAGGTTGTAAGTACAGTCACGAGATTTAATTTGGTACCCACCTTAGGTCCAAAGTCGATCTGACATTCTACAACAATAAGGTTGAGTGTCCTAAAAATTACAAATGACTTGACATCTCTAATGACAGTAATGACATTGACAACTTCAAGCATATTTTTCTTGAAATGGGTCCGAAATTAACGCTCGTGACCGTACGTGCCGAAATAAACCTTGACTCCTAGCTTAAAACGTTTGTTAACTTTAAATGGTGCAGCACTGTATCCTGTGTGGTTGTCGGGTAACGGGTTAGAACAGTGCCACTTCATGTTTTCCCGTGGATGTCGTAAGAGGCGACTGAGGGAATAAAGGCTTGCAGTATTGTTAGGCGATTGGCTTGCAACCTGTCACAAATATACTGTAAACATCTTAGCCTGATTGTGCATTATGTCATTACAGAACTATCTACAAGTTTTTAGAGTTGATGGTAATTCTGTAGCTCTGTCTACCTCACGTAAGTTTATGTATGTGTGTATGTTCTTACCTTTGTATATGTGTCGCGCGAAATCTCGGAATGGAAGAACGGTAATCAAACTAAAAATGGTACCTGTGTTTATTAACATTATGCGGTGGCACTCTGGATTATTGTTCCAAGTACAAGTTACTTGGATTTGTTCCTTATGTGGTGTTGGTCAGATATGTGAGGTAGGTGCGAGATGGTGGGCGGCTCACCTTGATGTGGTCGAGCGTGTGCTGCGTGATGGGCGTGGGCGGCTGCGCGCCGGGCGGCGCCAGGCTGAGCGTGAGCGAGAGCGCGCCCAGCCCGCCCGCGCCGTTCACCAGCACCGAGCCCACGCCGCCCACCGGGGCGCCCAGCGCGTGCCCCTGCAACCGCACACAACCATTACCTATCATGCTTATCGGACTGTTTACAGGGCACTTTGGGGTTAAACATCTCCTAGCATAGATGGGCCTATACCTATGACAACACAGATTGAAGAATGTGCGGCGAGGAGGTGGAAACAATGAAACACTTATTGTGTGAATGTGACGCACTCGCCGGAGTAAGAATGAAAATCCTCGGTTGTGGCTACCCAGAACCGAACGATTTCAAGGCTCTGCCATTGCACTCCACTATCCGCTATTTGGAAGGGGTGGAGGCTGCATTGGATTAAGAGCTAAAAGAGAGGTAATTACACAAAAGATCCCATAGGGAAGTGTATCCGTAAGGACCCCATCAAGAGGATAAGATAAGATAAGACCTATATGCTCATGTGCTCCGTGACCGCTCGGCCGTGCCGGGAGACTGGCTTTTTTAGGTTTTTGGTCAATGCGTCTCTTTATTGACTTGGTACGGAGCGACAACAAGTCGCGGGCAAGTTGTGCTAGCCTGTCACGATTATTAGTAGGACTTGTATTTCACACTTTCTGACGCCAATTTAATGTAACTTATAAAGTCGAGTCCAGAATTAGGCGAACTAATTTGACAGCCGAAAATGTTGCCAGACATAAGAAAAAATAAATAGTGATAGGTTTGTGTCGACACAAATATGTCGATATTACCTTGTGCCTTCTATAAATTTGAATATATTTATATTTTATCATGTGATTGTCGTCGAAACTTTCACACTGATACATACTTGCGAAATAGGGACAAAATACAGCAATTTTTATGATATACTATTCCTTAAGTTAGGAACAAAATACAAAAATAATGCTGTTATTACAATCATTGTGATCCACTTCATGTACCATACATATAGCATTCATTCCTTTATTTCTGACAAATATGAAAGTGCGATAGAGACAAACGCTATATATCGTCGATGACAATTCCAAATCAGTTAGCTATCAATATAAACAGCACTAGCCAAACTGTGGCAATATTAGTGTACTTACAATGAACTGTCAAGTTAGTTCGCCTAATTCTGGACTCGACTTTAGTACGTACCTTACTTAGTACAGAACAGGACAGAAATCAGGACAAAATAAAGCAAATTTTGAATACATTAAAACCTATACCTATATAACACAAACCCTAGAATCGCATGTGCGGCAAATACGGCACGCATGCGCTCGTGCCTTGTTGTGAGAGGACGCGTTCTACCGCAACGTGACGTAACAATAACTGACCAATATTATTAGACGTAAACAAAAGCTACCTGTCCGACTAATATCCCGTTATGGCACGACATTAATCTTCCATTCGCTTAGAAGACTATTACTTCAGTCAAAGTAAAGACAGTAGCGAAGCCGTCTATTGTCTGCCGCGGACGCGTTTAATACTGAATCCCTCTTCGAAATTCCTAAGGGGCGTATTGAAACAGCCGTTAAATACTTGGTTTCTATTAATAATCAAACAGGGTACCGGGCATTAAGTAGTCAAGATTAATTATTTTATTCCAAAGACCAGAAACTATCAAGACAGAAGTAATTTCTATTTTTATGGCAAAGAGAAGACACTTAAGAACACATGACAGGCCGGCTGATAGCAAGTGGGATCTGACGCCCATGGACATATTTAATCTTAAGACTACAATCTCAAGACTCCTATCGTAAGGCTCCAAATGCGCTGCCAACCCTGAGGGGTCAGAATATTTCAGAAGTATGCTATTATGACGACCACACAAGACTGCCTGTCCACTGGAGCAGAGCGAGGCAGTGGAGCGAAGAGCGAGATAAAAACCCACCAAAAGGAATACATAATTTTCCTACCCTCGCTCCACTCCAGTGGACAGGCAGCCTTATGACACGTCAGACAATCAAAATTAGTGAAATTTAACGGAAAATTCCAGTTCGTTTCGCGAACACGCGCCCCATCACGTTGCGTCAAATGCATGAAACATATACCTTATATTGGTATAGTGCCAAGGGAACGAGCGCATTGCATCCGCTACTATGACCTTTACACCGTACTACACATGTACAATCAATGATATATGTACGTACCACCATAGTGCCCTGTATCACGCAAGTTATGCAACCGTATGTGCAGTTTGGTGTTGCATTGACGTAAACGTTGGCTATTTATTTAGTTTAAACTCTAGTTTTAATAATCTGGAGAGATCGATTAGCAGCGCTCTCTTCTCTTTTCTGTCATGGATGTTTTATATCTTTCTCTATATACTTAAGTATATCTATCGTTGTTGATTTCTTTTGTGTTATGTATAAATCATAACCTTTCTAATAATTGTTAAATGTATGGCTGTTGGTTTGTGTCCCTTCCACGGCGGTACGCGATTTGCTTGATTGTAGCCCGCAACGTCATTGCTTTGAAAAAACCTCGTATCTCATATTTCGTTAAGTACGATTCTAAACTTAAACGTGAAAAGAATTAAGTTCAAACTGATACATCTCGAAATATCAGATACGATATTTCGAGATGTATCAGATGCTTTTTAGATTTTTTTTATTCGATTACGATATTTTTTCTAAAGTAGTAACGATATAGTATTTCTTGAACAGGACGTTAAAGCGACAAGGTACTAAGGCTTGTTATCATGTTCACGGAATATGTAGTACGATGTTAGGGTACGATCTAGGGGCGGTGAATAAACTCATAATGTTGACGTGACTTTACTATCCCTGTGAAACTACTATAATTTTAGGCGATAGGGCACGCGAAGAAGAAATATAGTTATATAGACATATGTATACATAATAAGTAATACAACATGGCATGCATAATAAATACATAAACTAGCAATAGTTATAAAGCTTGAAGGGTTCCTGCTTATACTGGAAAGCACATCAATATTATAATAGTCATTGAAAATATTTGAACACTTTTTTGTTATAATTGGTATGGGATCGGGTCAAAAGGACTTGTACCGGTTTAAAGGAGAAAATAATAATATTTTTTAGAGTTTTAGTGAGTAAATATAATGGAGATTTTATTTTAATTATTACTAAATGGTCCAAAAACGGCAACACAGTACTAGTTTCTGAGTTTAGTGCGAACATACGTACAGTCAACCAATTTGATTCCTGGGCCACTATGGACTTTGTCAACGTGACGTTGTAAACCAAATCATAGGGACTCTCTTACGTTTTGGTTAACAACGTCACTTTAACATAGTCCAAAGTGGCCTAGAAATCAAATTGGTTGACTGTACAGAGACACACAAGGGAGGGCTTTAATATTATCCTGACCTAATATTATAAATGCTGAAGTGTGTTTGTTAGTTGCGTCCTCGAAGCTCAACTGATCGATGTAAAGTTTGCTACCAACAGGGATTAAAGTTGAGTAAAAGCGTTCAAATATCTAGTGTATGTCAACAGCTCGAAAATGCAGCTAGTGCAGTCCAGTATAAGAGAACTTAAGGGCCGCGACCACTCGAACACGCCCGCGAGAACACTGGCGGCGACGAGATTGCGACCTTACAGCTAGGAATTGACAACCTAAATCGCTTGGTATAAACCTAAAACAATATAGGTTTATTTTCCATTAAAAGTAGACTTTGTAGCTTGGTGTTAGATTTTTAAATGGCGTGTTGCTTGTACGTCTTGGTCAGACCACTTGCCGGCCCCTTTGTAGATTTTTTGCACTTCGTAGGTTTTCAAGGCTTTAATGGCTTTCAGTGCCACAGAAAGTGAATTGTGTACTAAATGGAGCTTGATATAGGAGTTTTAGGCACTGTTTGTTGTAATAAGATAGCCTTAGAGTTTAGACGACCAAAAAAAAAGGTAAAACAAGAGTATGAAGTCCATATATGTGCGATCTGCCTTTCTACTTTGGATATTTTACAAGCGCCAATAAGTTGTGAATCTTGCTTGTAATTTTAATTAGGAATGTTTAGTAAAATTATTGAATAAGCATTTAAAATCATAAACTCAATAGCAAACGTGTAGTTAAATAGCTTTAACAGTATTAGTAAAAAAATAAGTTACGTTTTCCCATTTTAAAAAGACGCAGTAAAACGTCAATTAAGCAACTAGACCACTTAATAAATAATGAATACATACCATACATATGAAATAATTATAAGAAAATATATACAATTTTACAGATACAGCAACATTAATAAATTCTTAGCTTAGTATTGGATATACGCCATCCTGAATGTTTTTATGTCCACCAATAATTCCAACATGGGAACTCATAAAAAAAAGTTGTCTAAAGAATAGACAGGCTATGGGCGAAGATAAACTAATGCAAAAGGAAGGCCTCATCGGATTAATACGTTGGTAATCTATACACGTTCTACACACGGCGACTTTCAGATTCACGCATTTTAAAACGATCTAAATTAACATAAATTTGGGAAAAACCCGGAGAGACCGCTTTTCTATAGTCCATTTGTGAAGGTACAATACTGAATATGCATAAACCAAACGTGGCTCTGTTACACAGCCAATCTAAACAGTTTTGTCTAGCTTTAACGTATCATTGTTCTGCTTGTATTGTTTGAGGAACTATATCTCTTTTTTCGGATCCCTTTGACTGCCATACATATCGTTGGTCATAATGTATTGTTAGTCATACTTTTTTTTTGTCATAACTTCTTTCAGGCTGAAGTTACAGTTTTTAATAAACGTTTATCGTGTAGATTAGTTAGGTTAGGTTAGTTAGTTAGGGTAGGTTAGTTTTATAAAAATCCTGAAAAACTAACCGTGTCCTGAGTAAAATGCATTATGAATTGCGAAAATTATGACTCAAAACACATTATGACTAAAAATAACTATGGCAGTCAATAGAGACCCCTCTTTTTTTTTGTTTAAATTTGCAGTACTAGTAGAAATAGGTTTTTGCGTGAGAATCTCCAAAAATCGCCGCACATACCAACTTCAGCAGGTTTAGAATTAAAAGCAGGATGTAATCTCGTCGCCGTGGCGAAAGCGTACAATATCGAGAGTAGCGTGCGCGGTGGTCACCTCGGTCACCTCGGCGGAGGGCACGGCGTACGGGGAGCCCGTGGGGTTGTAGTTGGCCACGGGCCCCGCCACGTCCGCGTACGACACGTTGGGGCACGACCCGGACTGCGGGTCGTCGACGACCTTCTGCAGGATCATCACGCAGGCCTTCTTGTTGTTGTCCTTCTCGCCTGGAAGGGGAGAGGATCAGTTAAAGTTGGGCAGGTTCAACATTGTGTGTCCTTTACAATTTAAACGACGCGTTGGCCTAGTTGGTTGTGAGTGACCCTGCCTACGAAGCTGGTGGTCCTGGGTTTAAATTAGGGAATGTAAAAACCGGTGAAAATAAAAAACCGGTTAATAACCGCCTCGACGGATTCAAAACCGGTTAACCGGTTTTTTGCCGGTTTTTTGCAAACTATTTGAAATCGAAGTATTAGACGATAATTTTACTATTCTTGGTTACTATTGGTGTTAACGGCGTATTTTTTGAGATTTAAATGATATACTCTGTACTAAATAAACTAATTATACATACGATTATTTATGTTTATATATTTATAATATATATAGAAAGGCTTAAGCGAATAAATAAAAAACATGATTCTTCTCATCATCTTTATAAACTTCAAAACAAATCAACAAGTGACGAATTAAATTATAAAACTTGAATTATACTAATATAAAAAATACAATGTTAAATTTTAAAAGTTTAACAAACTTGCCACAAAAATATTGGTACCTACTACTAGTGGTAGCGGCAAGCGCAGGTAGCAAACTGAAACAATGGGGTTTACCCAGCCCAGCCACAAACCCTTTCTGCTCTTTTAACGCGGTAAACTAAAACGGAGTGGGGACGGTTACTGTTTAAGCTGTTCAATTAGTATAGGGAATAAGTATTAAGTACTATATAAATTAGCTTCAGCAATGTAATTTTTTCATGTGGCTCGTGTATTGTATAAATAAATTGTATTGCATCGTTCAGCACGTTAATGAAGAAATTTAATTGATAAAACTTCTTGCTTTTCGCTACACGAAAAATACGAGTATGTATTCTTGGTTTTTTACAAAATAAAAATACGTTTCCACGCTGTATTCGTCATTTTATTGTCTGAAGAATATTCTGGGGTATCTATATAAGGCTATTTACAGTCTTTTCAATCAATCAATCAATCAATTCATTTATTCATGGACCAACAAGGATCATTATTGTTAGTAATAAAATAAAATAATACTTAGCCTAATATTAGTAACTATAAAATTAATGCAATAGAACACATAATCATTTCAAAGAAGTAATAATAATAATACATTTAGGCCAGAATAAAATTTACATTTAAGGTAAGTAGCTAAGTACAGTCCAGTTCCAATTCGGTTAATAACCGGCGAAAGTTATAAAAAACCGGTTTTTAACCGAGATCAAAAAGTTTCGGTTAATCGGTTTTTCGGTTAACCGGTTAGCCGGTTTACATTCCCTAGTTTAAATCCTGCGTGATGAGCGCGAATATTTGTTTCCGAGTCTTGGATGTTTCCTATACATTTAAGTATATGTATATTTCTCTATACAAAGTATTTGACGTAGTGTAACGTAGTGTCGGACGCCCTCCAGCTAGGTGGAGCGATGACATAATAAAAGTAGCCGGCAGTGGTTGAAAATAAAAAACTCAGGACCGAGCTCAGTGGCGTGCGATGGGAGAGGCCTATGTCCAGCAGCGGACAGAAATGGGCTGATGATGATGATGATGATAAGTATTTATATCGTTGTCTAGTACCCATAGTACAAGCCAAGAGCTTAGTTTGGGACGAGGTCAATTGGTGTGACATTGTCCCCTGTTTTTTTTTTTTTTTAATTTATTTAAAAACATACAGTCGTACATTAAAATATGTATACAGGTAATTAAGGAACAATATAAAGACCTAGAGGTTCATAAAAAGTACAGTAATAGGTACTAATGGTTATTTAAAACTAATGTTACTTAAGGAAATTAAAAATGAACAATACTAGTTCGCCTGGGCGAGAGTCCGTTATACCCCCCATTGCACTGGTCACCCTTAGGCCAGGGGGATGCGTAAATGCATTTCCCACTCCGCCAACCGCCAAAAAAAAAAAAAGGTTAGGTTAGGTTAGGTTAGTCTGTTCTTGAGTGAAAGAAAGTTAAAGTATTTCGTAGAATCTTTTGAATTATCAAAAATTGTTCCAGTCTTGTAGCAGAGTGACTTCAGGAAAATATTCTGAATACGCTCTAACCGATCTATATGAATTTGGTAAAGAGGAGTCCAAACCACGATTGATATTTAATTGTAATGGGCACAAAGTTGGGCGGCATTGGTAACTCCTAGCTGTATCAGATATCTCTTTGCATTTGTTTGTTGTCGCTCGTCGCTCGCAGTCGTGGCTAGGCCATGACTTATTAGAAGAAACATGCTCAACACATACATACATACAATCACGCCTCTTTCCCGTAAGTAGGCAAAGACCACTTCCTTCCACTTGCTACGATCCAGAAAAACTTCCCTCACTTCCTCCACACTCCATAACAAATGCATCGGTTTCGAAAACTGTACCATTCCTTCAGGATTTCTTTTCTGAAATTATTCCCTGAAATATAAGTGTATTCGTGGACCGAGTCGCGTGTTGCGATCGATTACCTTAATCACTGCCTGAGAGTTTTCTATATTCATTGCTTCTTAGAAGTTACAAATTGCGAAACATAAAAAGGCGAGAAATATAGCTGCTGGTTATTAGAGCGACAAAAAGGACATTAGGTCGCTGTCTCATTTCTACAAGAATCGGCTCTGTTTACTTAGTAATCAGAACATGCCTTTGAAACTTGAACTTTTGGGGACTTAATTTCGAGTTAAGGAACTCTAACGTTCTAACGATATTTATGTGGGGAAGTAAACTTAGAATTACAAAAATACTCTTAAAAGACCGTTAATCCAAGAGTAGTCTAGTCAAGGACGAAATATAGTTGCAGACCATTGCTTATTCTGAGGTTAGAGCCTCTATTTTACTTAATTTTACCCATCGGAACCATAACATTGCTTTTAAACGATTACAATATGGTCGAAGCAAAGTGGAAAAACCAGGGCAGTGCATCGAAAGAGATGGTCTAATATCATTAAAACGGAGAAAGAAGATACGTGTTCGCTACCACATGTTTTCATAATTTTGCAAAACTACCTACAATAGGTAAGTAGTAAGTACTCATTCAAACACCGACAATACACAAACAAATAAAAAAATAACCTTCACATCTAACTGCTACTTCAAGATCATTGAAATGTGTTTGTGTCTACCAACGACACGAGTATTAATAATGCATAAAAAAAACAAATATAAACATGATGGACAGAAAAGGCAAATTAATACCTGACACAACTTCGAACGCTCTTTACAAACGTTTTTTCCGGAAAAATAACGCCTGCCCCTCAAAGGCTGACGAAGGTGCTAGCTATCGGTATCATTATTTTTATCATTTTGTAAACCTAGACCTGCATTAAAAAAAAAAAAAACAAAAACAGAGTTTAGTTTTTCATGTGTGCAAACATACTTCCGTTGCAGTTTTATAATAGTGTAGATGGCGTAACAGCCTGTCTAAATATCACACCGCTTTTAATTAGCAGTAAATGCGCTCTAACGGACTATAAAAATCATAATGAAAATAGAAGCTTATTAGTAGGTACACCTGGACTCCGCGGCGAGAGAATACTCATCTTATTACAACTGCATAAGGATACGTTTACGAGGGACTATAAACCATAGTACATTGTAGCCCAGGTACAGAAAGTAAGCAATAGATGGACGAGTTAGTTCGCGGGCCGAGCCGCAGGTGAGGACCGCGAAGATACGAGTCCATCTATTGCACTTTCTACCGAGGCAATACTATGTGCTTTTCACGCCTAATGTAAGGAAATAAAACAGGTTAGGACATAATACACAGTTTAATTAAAAGTAATATTGATATTAGCATTAGGACAGTTGCTGAATGACAAGGAAATGTTTTTTCCCGGAACATTTATATTAGTATTTTGTGTCATTTCGGCCGGTATCGGTATCGGTATCGGTATCTTCCAATCAAAAGTTCAAAAGTTTAGCGTTTGTTTCCAATTAAAAGAACAGAAGTAATTTTCATTCCCGCCTTTTTAACTTTTTTAATTTTTACCTTATTTAAAGATGCAAAGGCGTTTTTCACGTACGCCTTAAAAACTTACATAAAAACACGTTTACAATCGCAAAAATACACTTTCACTGAGCGGATTTGACGTTTTAATTTTTTAATTAAACGTTCTAATGTCATATTTGTCAAACATTTTTTTATTTATTTCCGAACGAGTTACTAATGTCATAAATAACCGACCAATAGCAGAGTAGAAAGTAAACTGGTCTAAAAACACTCCATTTTACTTTGCAACTCAACATTGTTGGACTGTTTTTGTGTTGTACTACTAAGAGCAACTTTCTATTCTGATTTCGATCCTTCTTTGGCCATATTTCCGAGCAGTGGCGTGAAAAGTTTATTAGTATGTTCAGTAGGTATTATCGTTAGCACGGTGGTTGGTCCTGACGACTCTGGCGTGAAAACTATATAAGGTCGGGCGGAGCTATTCAGACAGAGGGGGGGGGGGGGGGGGGACGATTTTTGACGAAACGCTGGTCTAGTTGGTAGTGACCCTATCTACAAAGCTAGCGGTCCTGGATTTTAATCCCGGTATGGGCAGATTTTTGTGTGATGAGCGAGAATATTTGTACCTGAGTCTTGGATGTTTTCTATGTATATATTTATCTATATAAGTATTTTTGTACTCGTCGATTAAAATGTGTGTATTACGATTTCATAGAGAATACTGTAACGTCACTCTTTTCATCGTTGAATAGTCTAGATGTTACTTCCGAAACAACCGAAATAACTATTTCGATACGCTCTAGACAACCGAAATAACTATTTCGATACGCTCTAGACAACCGAAATAACTATTTCGATACGCTCTAGACAACCGAAATAACTATTTCGATACGCTCTAGACAACCGAAAAAAATTTGAAAATAGAACTTCGGATTTCCATATATGTGTCCTTGTTTAAGGAGCCTCGATCCGATACAAAATTGCCAATCTGTGTCGTTTCGGAACGTAGCAACGTCGCATCATCTGTCAAAAATCTACTTTTAGTTTTCTTATATACTCGTATTAATGACTTACATTATTAATTTTAATGAACTCGTACAAAAAGTATTGTTCACAATAGTGTCATAATTAATCTTTTTAATCTCGTACCTTACTTAGGCCACTCAGCAAGCTTCGTGGCCTAAACACGGTACTCGACTAAAAAGCTCTCTATTATAACACGATTACGAAAAATACTATTATATCGTTGTCTAGTACCCATAGCACAAGCCTAGTTTTGGACTAGGTCAATTGGTGTGACATTGTCCCCTGATATCTATTATTCTATTATTTAAACCTATGAAACGTTCTTTTGCTGCCTGTAATAGAAATTTAGGTCACGAGAGTTAATTTGGGACCCATTACAAGAAAAATATGCTTGAAGTCGTCAACGTCATTAGAGATGTCAAGTCATTTGTAACTTTTAGGAAACTCAACCTTATTCTTGTAGAATGTCAGATTGACTTTGGACCTAAGGTGGGTACGAAATTTAATCTCGTGACTGTACTTATACTACTATATTTTTCCTTTCACCAGTCATTGTTAAGCAAAATCAACAAGAAGTTACAAACCTATACAAAAAAGGAAGCAGAATGGGTAGCACAAGTTGTATTTTATCGTTTGTCGCTCAGTACGGTTCTATCGTTACTGACTAGAGAGAAAGGAAGATCCGAGCGACAAACAAATCGCGGGCAACTTGTGCTAGCCGTGCAGATGTCGATAGATGATTATCTTATCTGATTTAAACTAAAATCAATTTCTTCCACGAATTTACTGAGCTTTCGTTAACCCTACGTATGTGACGCAGCAGACACGGGCCTTATGGTCTAGAAAGCTCATAGTCATAATGACATGTGGAAGGATAAAAGAAGCCGTGGAAGATCAACCCCCATCTGATGAAATAAATTTGCAGACGTTTTCGGAAGGGTCAAAGAGATGATGATGAGATGAATGCGTACCAGCAATTGCCTGTCATGACCTTAAGGCACAAAATGATAAGGACATGAGGAAGGAGGTATGTGGTAAAAGGAGCACTCACCCACGACAGTAATGCAACGCTCCTGCAGGGAAAGTTCCTTAGCTTTCTGCGAGATCTGGACGTAGCTGCCGCTCTGCTCCTTGATCTGCTTGATGTAGTTGCCACCCTTGCCGATGATCATGCCCGCGGTTGAGTTCGGCACGAGGATCTTCACCTGGGGGATAATGGAGGTTATGAGTGAGGTTATGAGGGTACAAGGTTAAATATATAATGGCTATAAATACTGGTGCAACCGGCTATGATGATATTGCCACAAAAATCTTAAAAGCAGCCGTTCGTGAAATTGCACCGATTTTGACTCACTTAATTAACAGTTCCTTCGAGCAAGGTTTATTCCCTGACGCGTTAAAGTATTCAATAGTCAAGCCAATATTTAAGAAAGGAGATAAAATGGATATGTCTAATTATAGACCTATTACGCTCATTCCGATATTATCAAAAATTTTTGAAAAAGCCATTTATAAAAGAATTTTGTCATTCGTATCTAAATATAAAATACTTAAGAAAGAACAATACGGATTTCAAAAAAATAAATGTACCACGTTAGCTACCTTCAACTTGATTAACAACGTTGTTAAAAGTATAGACAAGAAAAAACCTACAGCTGTTGTGTTCTTTGACATGACTAAAGCTTTTGATTTTGTATCTCATAACTTATTATTACAAAAGCTTCAGAAATACGGTATTAGGGGACTAGCATTGAACTGGTTACAATCATACTTAGAAAATAGGCTTCAATGTATCGAAATTTTGAATGTTCATAACTTCGAGGTCACAAAATATAGATCTATGTACAGATCAAACGCCTATGGCGTACCACAGGGTAGCGTGCTCGGACCCTTGCTATTCTTATTGTACATAAACGATCTTCCTGACGCGACTACTCACAAATGTACACTTTTTGCTGACGATATTTCACTTCAACTTACTTGTGAAAATAAAGATAATTTTACTTCTAAGATTAATGATGCGATTAGAACAATTATAGAATGGCTTGAAGTTAACAACTTGAATGTAAATCTAGAAAAAACTAAATTGGTTCAGTTCTGTAATGTTAATAATAAATGTACCCCGTTAAATGTAGGTTATGATAATTGTACAATAATGGAAATTGATAAAATGCCATTTTTAGGCTTAGTTTTAGATAGACACTGCAATTGGAAAGCACACGTTGAACAAGTTTGTTGCAAAGTGAATCGATTTGTGTATGTCATTAACAGACTGCGCCGGACTTCCAACATTGACACCGTCCTGTTAGCCTATCACGGTTACGTGGCATCGGTATTGCGATACGGTTTGTTGATATGGGGTAACTCCACAGACATAAACAGAGCATTTATTAGCCAAAAAAAATGCATAAGAGCTATCTGTGGTATACCCAGATTCGAATCATGTAGACCTTTGTTTAATAAATTTAAACTGTTACCTTTGCCCTGCATGTACATTTTCGAAGTAACAGTATTTGTGCGTAAACACCCAGACTTATTCAAAAAAGCGAAAGATGCATGTAGTATAAAGACAAGACACGGAAATAGGCTTGTATATGACACATTGCCAAAAACAACATTAGCGATGAAAAATTGTTACTGCATGTGTGTCAAAATTTACAACCTCATCCCTAAAGAGATTACTGAGCTTCCGTTTAAGCCATTTAGAGTTAAGCTGTACAGTTGGCTAAATGAAAAAATGTTTTACAATGTAAATGAATTATGTCAAAGGTAATTTAATAAATAAAAAATGTAATAATTTCTGTATAGGTCTATAAAAATTAAAATTTGCATGCTAGTATTTAGCGGAAAATGTTTGTTCGGGTCCAAATATGTAACACCTTATTGTACCATTTTTGAAGCAAATAAAGATTATGATTATGATTATGATTATTGAGTCGCTTATTACAGTGATTACGGAGCAGAAGTTGTTAAAACCTTTCGGTAAGGATTGGTGTTATAGGAGTCATACATAGGGAATTTGGTCCCGGGATCCCGAGTGTCGGGATCCCGGGATCCCGTGCGTATTTTAGTCCCGAAATTTTCGGGATTAAATTTTACATATCCCGAGATTTTCGGGATTAACAAAAAATATTAAAAATGATTTATTTTACAATTTTACCTAGACATTTTGAACTAAATTAAATTTTTATCGTATATCTCTTAAGTTTGTTACTTACAAAATTAAGAGATTACAATAAAATTAACTAGTTTAACATATTTATTTGGAATGTTTATTTTATTACTTTAGTTTGTGTTAAAATTATTCTATTTATGTTTAGGTGGAATTTGTTTTCCTGACAAAACTTAAAATTTAACCATATCTCATTATAATTTCATAATTGATATTTATCTCGTAGAAGAATACGTTTTATTTTATGTAAATTGATTTTTGTTTTCAAAGTTTAAAAACAGAAGTAATTCGTTTGTTTTAAGAAAATATTAAAGTGAATTTTGTAAAGCTTTATTTTTTTTACCTTCTATCTGATTATTTAAAGGAAATTTAATTGTCCTGTTAATGAAAATATAAGTATAAAGCTGATTTTCACACAATTATTCTCTGAATTTTCATTACCTATCACAATCCCGGGACTGTCCCGATATCCCGGGATTGTCTGTCAACAATCCCGAAATCCCGGGTTCAGAAAAAAGGCCCGGGATCAAATTCCCTAGTCATACATCATTAGGTTGAAATTCTTAAACTGACTCACAGATTTTCAGTTTTAGTTATTTAAGTTAATTTCTTGTGTATTCTTATATCTGCATCAAAGTCATATCACATATATCTATTCATTTAAGTCTTATAGCATAGGGCGTTAGTTTGTCATGTCATGTCTTTTGTCAAAATTTTATGTAAATGGTCAACGTTTGACAAAACACACCGATTTTATGTCGCTAAAACTCTCATAAATAATAAAAGGAAAAGAAAAGAAAAAATGAGTAGCCTTTGTTAAGAATAATGATCTAACTTTGGAACTTTTATTTTTCTTAATTTGTCCACAGATCTTCTATATTTTCGGGCACCAGATTAAGAACAAGAACAACAATATTTATGGCCGCAGGGGTCCTGCGTCCTCTTTACAAGATGAATACCCCCCTTGTTAGAATCTCCAGGCGAATTTGTGATTTATGCGCGTCTATAGCAAGTTTTCCTGTTACTTAAATCGATCCACATTTCTGCGGCGCACCGAACAAATTCCATTATAACTTATTTCGGTTGTGCCGCGATAATGATATCCCCGTAACGACGAAAACAATCAACTTGGGTTCTATAATTTATGTACACATTACGTTGTAATCAGCGTATTAAATACTTTTGTATTAGCACAAGTGTACGCTGAATTATAGTCCGTAAGAACCGCCTCAAGGCCACCGCAAATGTAGTAAAGATGTTCAAAATGTGAAACACACGCGTGTTTTTATGTTAATATAACTAATAGAATCTTTATTAATATTATTGATACGAAAGTGTGTGTTTGTTCAATCCGTTTTCACGGTTTAACGCCGCAACTTATCGACGCAAAATTTGGTACAGAGTCAGATAGTTAATAAACCGGAGACGTACATTTGGTACAAGATAGCGATAACAACTGCGCAGGAGTCGCAATCAAAAGCTGGTGTACGCATAGAAACCTTAAATATCTTGGGATTGGGAAAGCAATGTAATTTACACCGCGTTTACTGAAAAAAAAATACGGAATGGCTGCTTGTGTGAGATTGAATCAGTTGCTAATGTTGCTATTGTCACTGATATTCAAACACACAGTATGAAAACGGAAAGCGGAAGTATTATGTTTTTAATTGTTCAAATTCTACTGGCATTGGCATTTATTATGTCCCATACAAATGTAAAGCCACGACAAGGTAGTCACCAGCAATAACATATTATCCAACATTGAGCGCAAAAATATCTGGCACGCTCTTATACCTCTAGTAATAAAGAAATGTCAGATACTTGTACGCCCGATGTCGGATAATATATTATTGCTCTCGACTGTACACGATATCGTTAAACCAACGTCGACTTTACCTTGAATCCCTTACATTTCCCAAGACCCAACTAAACATCTGAGATTTAATGTCCTGGTAAAGAGATAGGCCGTTCAAAATGGCCGTCCCTGCGAACCAGAGGGAACGCTTCAGATTTCCGTATTATTGCGGTAACTTTTGCTTATCTTGTCTTTAATAATGGTAGGGAAGTTGAACTTTAAGCCACATTAAATAAAGTGTCTTACTTTACTTATATGCAGACTAACTTTTACCCTTAAAAATGAACCTACAGTACTACAGTACGGGGAACTGAAAGACGTACCTTTTCCGCTCTAGTCACAATGTGAATAAGACTTAAAAAGGTACCCTGTATACTTAAAATTTAAAAACAATTGTTACTATATCTTTACGATTAAATAAATAATACTTAAACTATCGGTAAATTAGGTTTGTATCCACTTTTGGATACACACTTGAGCTGTTGCTCATCTCAAAGTGTCACGTTCAATCAAAAGGTCAACCTTGCTAGTATAGTATAGTACATCGCGTCACTGCGCGCTCAACTCAACATCGCGCACACAAACTCATCAATGTACATCATGCTATGGCAATCAGCCAATAAAAATGCGCTTTTCAGAATACAAACACGTAAACACTCTCTCGGTGTACAAACAGTCTCATTCAAGAATCAGTTCAAACGCTTCCGTCTAATGACGAGATAATTGCGGCGTGATTCGCCCGCAGCGACCTTGCGCGGAATCAACGAGACTCGATTGAATTGAAACACGTGCGGCAACACGGAGGCTAGATTATTAGCAGAACAAACAATGCTATTACGAGACAAGACGCCACATCCTAACGTTTATTTCCATTTAGCAACGTGCAGTTCTAGAGTTCTGGAGAAGCCTCGGGAATGCCACGTCTTGGAGGGAATATTTAGAGACCTCTTTAGGATTGACTGCATGTTACCTGTTTTTGGAAATTCACGAAATTTAACCATGATTGTAAGTGAATTCCTTCTTTACATCTAGTCTTCCGTTTAACTTTTTGTATGTAGTGCGTGTTGTATGTTAAGTATTAACCCCCTTGCTTATAAACGAGGAATACTCTTGGAATAGTTTATGCCATGCTTTGTCCTTATCTGTAATTGTGACATTTGCATCTGACAGAAAGTGAAAAAGCATGGCATAAAATATTCCAAGCTTATAAGTTTTTTTTTTTTTTAATTTATTGTACAACAAAAATACATTTTACATTTAAATGAACACCTCATAAACCACTTAAGGATTTGTGCGAGGATAGAACGCTCTGAAATTACAAGATAAAGTCTTACAATTACAAAACAAGTACAAGTACCCACAAACATTACAGTTTATTGACAAAGTACGATTTTAGTTTATACTTAATATTATTATACATACAATAATATATGTTTATACTTAATATTATTATTAGTAAGGGGGTATGTCTTTAAAACTGTATCCGGTCGCTTCTTAGTACCTACCCAATAGATTTTTCGGACGGATCACCTTAATTAACTATTAACAGATAAAACACAGCAGTTTTTATTTTGGGTTTTGTCCGGTTTGATACCAGTCTTGGCATTCCGGATATAAATCTCGGTAGTCATCTGATCTCTGCAACCTTTGTCGATGTTTTTTCTTACATAAGATGTATTTACATTCCGCAGTATTGCATTGTGTATGACAAAATATAATCAGACGAATTGAGAAATGCCTTGTTTTTTGAAGTATGTAAAAAATTAGTACAAAAAGATGCTGGGCTTCAAACTAAGTATCCTGCGAACACATGTAGAGAGACATCAGGCGGCTGACGCCTTTTAGAGTAGGTATTATCGTGAATTTTAACTATAGGGGGTGACGGCACGAAAGACGGACGCTTTTAGCTGGCAGGCACCAGTGACGGACATTTCACTCTTAATTCAAATTTCATACGGTCCTAAATTGACTGTTGCAAAACAAATGAATAACCCTTATCTTCTGTAAAATAAGAATCATGTGTCCATCATTGGTCCTTGTATATTACTGGTTCTGTCACCCTACTCGTGTTACTTGCATCTAAAAGGTGATTTATATATTTGGGATGAAACAACGCTTAGTGAACCAGCGAGCCTGCGAGAAAACTTTTATGATCCTAGCATATATAGCGACGGTATTAATAGACCACTACGACTAGAGACCTCCAAGAGATAAGTATACTGTTCTTTGAAAAGCGGATAATTTATATACTATTCCTCTACTAGTGGAGTGGTTGTCCATGGGCGGCAGTAATCACACTTATACAAGGTAACCCGCTAGCTCGTTAACGTCTCCTAGTTTAACAGTCTAACAAGTAATACAGTTAGCTCGCCGCCTCGTGCATAGAACACCCCAATAACGCACACACAAACTTTACGGTCCTAAGCAGTGTTAAATTCAACACGCATAACCCAATAACACAGCGGCTAGGGCGAAAACTTCCTCGGGAAGCTATAAATCATGGTGTCTGACCGCGTTAGGGTTTACATTTCATAGGATTACGCTTGGAGTTTACCAGATTGGAATAAACAAATCGTTCATTCAATACAAAACGGACACAATCCGAAATGAGTCAGTGTTGCATTTTGAAATTAGAAGCGGTTGGAATACGATTTTTAATGGAAGAGCAAATTATTTTGGAATGTGTCCGTTTTGTATTCAATGAGCGAAATAATCAGCTCGGCAGAACCGGGTCATTATTTGGGCGTTTGTTCCGAATCACTTTCGTGGTCACGTTTTTGTAGAAGTGGCTGCAGATTTCGATTTCGTTTCTGGTTAGGTATCTAAGTTTACCGTACATCTGGTAAATATCCAAAAGCGGCATCAAAATATACACCCAATTCTTCAAAAACATGTGCACAAAAGTGAGGCGGTTGAAACGCTCGAATAATGACATTAATGACCCAACCATGCGGACCGCGATCTCGGGGGAAGAAGAAAACAGATTAAATAGAATAGGTAGGAGGTAGGTCGACGCGGTGGCCTAGTTGGTAGTGACCCTGCCTACGAAGCTAGCGGTCCTGGGTTCAAATCCCGGTAAGGGCAGATATTTGTGTGATGAGCGCGAATATTTGTTCCTGAGTCATGGATGTTTTCTTATGTATTTAAGTATATATTTCTCTATATAATAATCAATAATAATAATAATATCAGGGGACTATGTCACACCAATTGACCTAGTCCCAAACTAAGCTCTAGGCTTGTACTATGGGTACTAGACAACGATATAAATACTTATATAGAGAAATATATACTTAAATACATAGAAAACATCCATGACTCAGGAACAAATATTTACGCTCATCACACAAATATCTGCCCTTACCGGGATTTGAACCCAGGACCTCTAGCTTCGTAGGCAGGGTCACTACCAACTAGGCTATCGCGTCGTCAAAGCGTCGTATAAGTATTTATATCGTTGTCTAGTACCCATAGTACAAGCCTAGAGCTTAGTTTGGGACTAGGTCAATTGGTGTGAGATTGTCCCCTTATATTTATTTATTTATTTATTATTTATGGTATGGAGATTGCATATCACCAGATGATGATAAGTACGAGTAAGATCTGAGCCCCAACACACATTAGCAGTCTCAAGACTGCAATCCTAAGGGCTATGTTAATAAATAGAGTTTAGTCTCTTGCAAATCCATAGCGGTGGAAGCTGGAGCTGAGTCCCTCCGAATAGTTACCGCTATCTATCCACTAACCTGCCAGCAAGCTCTTTTCGCTTTGTTATGCTCCGTTGAGGGTCGAACGGGTAAAAGTCTGGCATACAAGCGTGCCATCTTAGCCCTGGTTCTATGTATATATTGGAAATCATAATATTTTTTATTTCTGCGTAATTTTTTCACTTTTCATTGTTACAAATAACTAAAACCAACTCTAACTGTAGGTATTTTTAAAATTCGTCAGACTCTGTTAAAAACCTGTTTAGGTAAGGAAAATAGTAATTTGGACACGTGATATAATAGGACGTGTAATGTTAGGATAACTTAGTTTTAGTTTTTTTTTTCCTTTTTCTTCCTTTATCTCTCACGTAAGATTTTTAGCATGTTTTCCTGCTGATCTACGCATGTTATTTGATATTATATTGAATTTAATATTTATTGCTTTATATAATGCTAGATTAAGTTGTACTCGTAATATGTTTAAAAAATGACTGACTGCTGAGCTTCTTGCGGCGTTTCTTCTCAGCAGTGTCTCCTCTTGGGAAGCGCTGGTAGATACTTGACGTGTAAAAGTGCCCGTACGGCCTACTTACTGAATAAATGTCTTTTATCTTTTAACTAATAAGCTCCTACCGCGATTAGTGAGACTTATACAGGGTGTCCCAAAACTCAACGATAATCCGCCAAGGGCTGATAGAGCAGCTAAAAAGCTATCGATTTAACACCTATGTATGTTCAGCGATTTTCGCTAGTTTCGGAGATATTGATCATTTTAATCAGAAATTTTGTAATTTTCCCTTATGCCCATGTCACGAAAAATCATTAATTTCGTTATGTATTTCATAAGTTTTTCAGTGGTATCTTACATAATTATAATCATAACGAATTGGCGAAGTTTTTAAACCTATTTGCCCGTTTATTTTATCAGTATTTTTTTAAGTAATCACCTAAAGTTGTTTTGTTCATACAAAGTGAAAAGCAACCACTGGGACACCTAGTATGGAGAAACAAACTTTATGTGATTACTTAAAAAAAATACTGATAAAATAAACGGGCAAATAGGTTTAAAAACTTCGCCAATTCGTAATGATTATAATTATGTAAGATACCACTGAAAAACTTATGAAATACATAACGAAATTAATGATTTTTCGTGACATGGGCATAAGGTAAAATTACAAAATTTCAGATTAAAATGATCAATATCTCCGAAACTAGCGAAAATCGCTGAACATACATAGGTGTTAAATCGATAGCTTTTTAGCTGCTCTATCAGCCCTTGGCGGATTATCGTTGAGTTTTGGGACACCCTGTATAAGGCGTGCATTTATTCCGAAACGGATACCTAGGTCGCTAACGAGCGTTCGCTCGTGCTCTCTTGTTATCTAACAAATTACGAGCCCCAGCAATACATAACGAGTATAATCCTACCTATTAACTCCCCGACTATTCACATCTCCGAATAAACATCGTTATACAAATATTCCCGGCATATTCAGATTGGCATATCATTAGTAGCTAGTAGGCATTTCCCCGGCGCGGGGCTGGGCTAGGGTTGCCACCGTTCAGCGAGACGGGATGTCCCATTTCTAGGTTTTTTACGGATATATGTAGAGGGGAAATATTGGGCAGCGATAAATTCCCGTTAATTAGTTCATGGTTCAGCAGTCCTGTTAGAGACTGCATCCCGCGAAAGTGCGGTTCTGGGACGCCGATTGTACCTAAACCTAAATGCGATAAATATACCGTTATTGTTATTTTTAAAGTATCGTAAAGTCACGGTATTTTCTGTTTCAACGGAATCTGCTCGCGCAACGCGACCAGCGTTGGCTTCACAGCCAGCACATGCTGAATTGGGACCGTCACTTTTCCTTTTTTTGTTACTTTTTATGTGTGCCTCTGTGTGTGTCGTGAATATGTTTTTCTGTCTTTCTTTTCATTTCTTTCGATCAGTTGTAGAAGTGAACGGGCGTTTTGTTTTACTCGAGTGAAGATCGCGCTTTTTGCGTGGCACGAACAGCACTCGCTCGCTAGACTCGGCCCCGCCTCTACCAAAAAAATGTTGAAAATGTGAAAGCTAATCTGATTTCCAATTTGCTATATCTCTCGTTTTCCCTAACGTTAACGGCTGGCTGAGCTGTGGCCCTGGACAAGAAGAATTCGACGAGCGTTATCGTTAACGAAAAGTTATAGAATTGACGAAAGGACGGTCGCAAGTTGCGGGACGCTTATGACAATCCCATAAATTTTGACAGTTTTTGAAAATATTTTACGTTCTAGGTATTCAAAAATTCTGCAAAATGTTTTACATCCCTAAAGTTGGCCCATCTGCGGCCTACTTCTCACAAATACTGTGTACTCGTGAATACAATTCCGAGGCGTGTAATTAGCACGAGCGCAGGTCTGCCGACACCCGACACTCGATTACTTGTAAACACATTGGTCCATATCACGGGATTCACGGGTAACGTTACAAGATTAGGGTAAACGTTGTGCTCTTTCAGTCAATGGGACGTAAACATTAACGGTGTGTTATCTATCTGGAATTAGACAGATTTTTTATTCAATCTACTAATTACGTAGACAGAGTATTACATAAAAAAGCTGTTCGTGTATATCCTTTGAGATACAGAAAACCCGAATTACACGACCAAATTACACATCACCTTAAGCAGACAAAGCTTCTGTCATTGAGTGCGTACCTTATTAAGGCTGTTTATCATGAGAAATTATTACCGGTGAAAGGTTAATTAATCTTTTCGAACACTGAAACTGGGTTTTCCAGCCTAAAAACTCAACGAAAACACAGATACACTCCAATTCACTTCATTGTTTGGTGAAAAACAAAATGGAACATGAAAAAACGTATACACGCGGACGTAAAAATACTTTTTTTTTCGTGTCCTTTATCCACCTCGGGATTTTATACAGAGGATTTATTTATTTCAAATATAGGTAAGAGCGGTAAATAATATAGAATCATTACATCAGTAGGTACTTACAGTCAGAGACAGGATCAACTTAGAATTAGGTGGTAATGATGGTGGTGACTAACTAGCCAAAAAAAACCTTTCGAATAAAACCATAACCGAAGCAATAAGTAGATCAATTTAAATTAGTTTACACCTGTTTTTTTTAATTGAGTTTCCTATAGATATAGTAAACTTAATTCAATGTAAGTACCTACCTACAATTAGAATGCCGATTAATTAAAATTCCTTTACATGACTCTGACAATACAGAGTTGAATCGCTACTAAACATGTAAATTTAACTACGGCTGAGTACCCTGAATAAGACTCGTCGAGATTATCTAAAATGTAATAATATACAAAATTCTCGTGTCGAGTGTTTGTAACAAAACTCCTTCGAATTGGCTTGACCGATTCTTATAAAACTTTGTGTGTATATTCAGTAGGTCTGAGAATAGGAGGTTTATTACATTTCAAAGGTTTGTATGGAAAAAAAATACACCCGCACCTGGGCGCTGACAGCTAGTCACTACATAGCATAAAACAAGTCGCTTCCCGCTCTCTGTCTGTCCCTATGTATGCTTAGTTCTTTAAAGCTACGCAACGGATTTTGTTGCGGTTTTTTTAATAGATACGAGTGATTCAAATAAACCGAAGCGAAGCGAGGGCGGGTCGCTAGTACTATATAATTTCCTCATTCGTTAGGTTAGGTACCAAAAACCGCATAGAAGGAAAATTTGCTTTAAAAATATGGCGAGGTAAATGGCAAAAGCCGTTGTATTTTTAATCAATATTCGATAGAGCACTGGCTGCGAGCGACATCACATCATAATCCGCGGCGCTCCAGTGGAATAACAATTACGCTAAAAGCGGTTTCATCGCCGTCGGCATACGAATCGAACACGGCTGGAAGGCTTCAGTAGCCTTACCATGAGCAACAATAACCGTACTCGCTAACGAGTCGAATGCTCTGTCCCTTGCACTCAATAAGAATACTTGCGAGGTCTGCGAGGGACAGAGCTTCGACTCGCTAGCGAGTACGTTAGTTGTAACTCATGGTAAGGGCACAGAGCGAGGACAAATTGTCCCAGGTGGGTCCTTTACAGAGACATACTATCCACAAGGGACACAGACCGAACGCTATCTATATTTCGTTAAATACTACTGATAAATATTCTTGTGTGGTTGCCGGGTTAGAATAGTGCCACTCCATGTCTTCCCGTGGATGTCGTAAGAGACGGCTAAGGGAATAAAGGCGTATAGTACTGTTAGGCGATGGGCTTGCAACCTGTCACTAATACACTGGTAAACATCTTAGCCTAAGTGTGCAAAATGTGGTTACAGAATTATCAACAAGTTTTTAGAGTTGTTGGTAATTCTGTAGCTCTGCCTACCCCACTCTGGGAATAAAGGCGTGAGTTTATGTATGTATGTATGTAAATATTCTCTTGAGTCAGTAATACGCTCACTTCAACTTCGGGTTTCCGAATGAAGTTCAGTTGTAGAGAAATAGCAATTGTTGATGTCGAAAATAAAGATAAACAGAATTAATAACATCGATTGTTAAATTTTATATAAAAATCTGGAGAAAGCAACTGTCTCTTATTCAACTTTAAATTCCCACATAGACTAGATAGTCTTTTTGTCACATTGCCCAAGTTTCATCTACATCCGGAGAAGTCTAAATAGGCTGAGGACCCAGGTTGGCCGAAGCAAAGATAACCTGTGTCGGTGGGGGTACTCAAGTAGCGCAGACGCTAGCTGTGAATGTGGAGAACCCCTGCAAACCATGTTACACCTCACTAACTGTGAGGACTTACCTACTTGCCAGTAACCAGAGGGCTACCACGGTAGCCGCTTTCTGGGCAAGTAAGATTTAGCCCGAGTTCTTGCCGACACGAAAGAAGAAGATCTACATCCGAACTAATCCGAAGAGATACTCAAAAATAAAGGCCCCTGTCTACACGAGCGTCTTCATACTCATACTAACACCCAACAAACTAAAACCAATTGGTGCCAAAGCCAATAAACTACGGGTTGTTTTTGTTTTTCCGCTTGACGCTGTGCCGGCCAGGCCAGTCGTGACCAGGGGTTGGTTAATAGAAAGGAGAGTTTTAAAAGAACAAGCAAGCAGGCCGTAATAGCCGCGGGTTTACATTGTCTGCCATAACTATTTTTAATCATGTGTTTTATGCCATAATTATTGCAAGTGCATAACGTTATTTAAGAATAAAACAACCTAACCTAACCTAACGTCGCGTTATCTGTACTCTACATATTTGAAAATTCTGAAAAGTTTACGGTTCCAGCAATATAAAAAGTATGACCTCAATATTTATGTAAAAAAACACAATGCCAACAAAAAAACACATTCAAGAGGAAGGTTTTTATGTATAATCAATTCTTTTTCATGTACGGGGTTTACAGAAAACTCACATAAACCGAAGCGTAGCGAGGGCGGGTCGTTAGTTATAAAAACAAAAGAAATTCCACTTTACTTCCTTGGCACTAGATTTCCATTTCAATGGCCGTATTATGTATTACTAACCTCAGCCCCCTGAGGTTCTGTTCCGGAGCCCTAAACAAGCTAACGCTAACGTTAACGATCTTCGAAAACTGTCAATAATGGAATTGACACAAGCTTTGACTAGATAGTTAGCCTACGTCAATTCTATAAATTATGTCAGTTTTCTAACATCGTTCCTTTTAGTTTTAAATGTCTTCCGTCAGTGATGTGTTGCAGCGGTTGACAAATAAATATCGCGAGTTCGAGTTAAACACTCACAATTTGTAAGGCCATAACTATTTGATAAAGACTATCTCGTTTTTCACATAATGCGTTATTGTAATACTGTCACGCTAGAACGATACTCATTTGCGATTGTGTAATTAAATTTGAGCTTTAAAATATCGCGCGTACGGGGGAGTATTGTAAAAATCAATGGTGTTGGTGTTATCGCGCAGGCGCCTGTGTTGATAGCGCACAGCGGGCCGAGCCAATTATCGTTTTATTTTGATACCGAGGTGTTTGCTCGTAATTGAACCAATTGCCATCAAGCGCGCGGGGATAGTCCAGAGTACAATTAACTAATAATGACTTGGGGCCGTATTCATGTACTGATATTGATTGAGAGGTCCGTCCAGCGGAGACAATGCCTTCCGGATCCATCGTCAAACCACTATGTTACACTAGAGGACGACGGCGACTTCGTACGCGTAGAATTTTCATTTCCCGCTACTCCCTATTTCTTCCGGTCGGGGGTCGATTTTCGGAAAACTCTTCAGTGCACCCGTCAAACTCATAAGGAACCTACGAGGAAAAATTTGGAATCTCTAGACCCAGCGGTTTGGGCTGTGCGTTGATAATATAAGTCAGTGAGTTAGGTTTGCCTTTTATAAATAGATTGTCATGGGACCTGGTACAAAATTGAATTAGAACTTGTCAAATAAACAAGCATTTAAAGTTTAATTTACTTGAAAAATAATCCCCGATGTGGAATTAGCAACGCACGCAACGAGCTGAAAACTCTTCATTATCTAGGAATCACCTCCGGAATTCAGCCTTTACTATATTGAAATCGGATCACCCGCAGACATGATGATTGACAACAGCTTTAAACCCATAGCTTCCCTTATCCAAGTCGGGGATAACAATATTTTGTTAGTTTTAGTTAGGAATGTTTTCAAATCCATTAACACGATGCGGCCGAAAACTCGGCGAGAAGTTCCGAGCGAGCGGCCGCGCCGGCTCTCCTAATAGGATACTCTTTCGATTAACACCGAAGCCCTAAAAAAACAAATCGCGCAACATCGGCTTATCAGAGGACGACCATTTGCCGCAAGCAAAACGCCCAAATAGGTTTCATTTACATTTCGCTTAGGGGATGTAATTTCTCTTACGAGGCAGAGGAGAGGGTTCAAAAACCCCCGAAATATAATTGCGAAGTGTCCCACGGAATCGTAATAACGTTTGTCCGAATAATTGATTGTCCTAAACTGGTTTTCAGCTGAGTTAGATCACTATTCAAGCTTTCCAAAAATACCGGCAGTTAAGTTAGGCTGGGGTTGTAACACTAGAACAGTTTGAAAATTCAGACGGAAATGGGTTTAAAATTCTAACAAACAATGCATTAGGACAAATGATGATTAGGAATTCCAATATAGACCCATAATTGCGACCCCTGCTGGAAGCTGGTGCTGATAACTGATAATATCTCTTTTCATCAAACTTAGGTTAGAACCACTCCTGTTAAACTAGCTTTCAAATGAAAAAAACTAAATCAAAATCGGTTCATCCGTTTAGGAGATACGATGCCAGACATGTACACAGATACACACAAAAAAAAAACACCCCTCTGTTTGCGTATGGGCCCTGATGTGGCAAATTTACTGAATAAATCATTCTAATTTGAATATGGTATGAAGATGAAGGAGGCATGCACACAGCCACCATATTTATGAATAGTGGGTTTTTGCGGCCTTTACATCTTAATCATCTACCAAAACTCAATTAAATGATCTTGTGTAAAATGCCCGACTAAAGATGTGTCAGAAATGACAGTTTTCTGGGACTCTAACGCGTCTTGAAACAGGGATTACGAGTGCTTGAGCTAATATAGCCCTTAGTAATTACTAGGATTTTGATGATAGCAGTATATACGTGCATGCATGACTCGAAGTATGAATGTGGAAGAAGCGTAGCAGGTGGAAAGAAGTGGTCTCTGCCTACCCCTCTGGGAATCAGGCGTGAGTCCAGGCATTTATTTTGAAATTTCACCTTATATATTTTCCAGAGAAACTTAGGCATTCTATCTCGTTGATTTTTACAACGCGGGGCAGCTAGTGACAACTATTATCGACATTCTGCTAGAAAGAATTCACTTCTTTAAAATAAAAAAAACGCATTGATATACCTACACGTTATCGTTGAAAATACAAAGTTACTTCTAGCTTTGGTAGACCGGCAGTTTACAGGGATTTAAGTAATTCGGTGTCAACGTACTTTAACAGACAATGCAGTTGTTTTTCCTTTGACTATCCCTGTAGGAGGTGGGGGAGGGGCGCCCCCCGATAGGCGTGGCTCTTGAATAAGATTTGTGACGCAGGGCCCAAGGCAAAGAGCCACTTATCCATGTCCTTACGAACCTTTTCTTCTGCTGTCGCACCTTTCCTTACAAAATGATTCGCTGTAACGACTGTTTATCTTTATTTTGTCCCATTTTAGCGGTCGCTTTTTCTGTTGGTCTATTAGTGCAAGATCTTTTGAAAAACGCTATTGTTTTCAATTCAGCTTTTATACCATCATTTAGGAGTTTTTTTCGGTCTCTTGAGTATCAATAAAATGTAGAGGAAGGTAGTGATATAAACATTCTAGACTATAAGAGGCTCTCTAATGCTGAGAGAAAGTGTCTGAGGTAGCGTAATTTGAAATTATTTCGTGAAAGTTTCCTCCACAGTTTCGAAGCCGCAACCCTCGCTATGTTTTAAAGTAAAAAACCTACAGAGTTCCAAGCGAGACAACGCTATAGCAGTAACATATCTCCGTCCCGTTCACTGCCTGGAATTTGGCTGGTCTTTTCACTGAATAGGACCGTTGCGTCAGTTCGCTATTCGTCTCCTGAACCGTTCGCGTTAACGCGTGGGCGAGCAATGTAAATTCGCCAGTAATCCCGCGGGACAGGCGCGCCAGTTACCCGGGATGCCCGGTACGGACGGACGGACGGACGGACGACCCATTTACCGGTAAACGCAGCTCGGAATAATACCCCTGGAATAGGGCTGGTATCCTAAAGAACTGATGGAAATCACGAAAATGTATATAGTAAAGGTCGCGTTCGAATTGGTTAGTAAATAAAACGAAGCGAGACGATCGATAGAACGGATCGTATTATTTTATTTATTTAGCATAACATATAAATTTCAAAATACATTATGGTTCAGAATACAAAATGGTCGAAACTTTTCAATCTTTCATTAGAAAGATTGAAAAGTGATAAGGCTGTATTATAACAGTCCTGAAAAAATATTTATTATGACCCATTATGTAATTTGAACTTCATACGTGCCCTTCATAGAACTACGAGTAGATTTGAAAACCAGCCAACCTGAGCCAACTTATTGAAGTTAAGTTGTAAATGTTATCAACTTCTATTCTGCAACACTCTATCACAATTTCCGATCGATTTATGTGTTATTATTAGTGACCGACCGAAACATGTTATTTTGCCGAAACCGAAACCGAAACCGAAGGTTCGGTTTCATTGTAGTTTCGGCCGAAACCGAAACCGAACCTTTTATATAAAAAAAAAAGTCCTTCAAAAGTCGAAAAAATGTTAGTAAGCCCGTTTTTTTCTAAAATTAATATCTCGCCGACCTATAATTACAGGTTTCTAGGTACTTTCAAAGATTTATCACAATGAAATTTCAGCACAGTTACAGAGGTTCTGTTTGAAAATTTAACTACCCTATAAAGTGAAAAAAATACGTTATTTGTAACACAAGGTAATACCACAGTCTATAAACCAATACAGTCGTTCGACGAAGCCGTCTAGACAGGGCAATCGTGCGGGGTGTGAGGGGCGAGGGGCGGGTAGGGCGAGCCCGAGCTGCATACGTCGCCATTGTTAGTAGCTCTGGACATATCTTTCAGGGCTACTGCGTGTCGTGTGTTGTATTTTGATGTGTTTAGAATAAAAAATGGTGCATACGACATGTGCTGTGCGAGAATGCAATTCATCATCTCGCACAAATAAAGATCTGCGATGTTATCAATTACCACACTCAGAAGAAAGGTAAATATATTATTTTATAGTGCTTAATTTACAACATTTTTGTCATGTCATGCCAACGTAAATAAAATGGCGGATGTAAAAGCGTGACGCCTGCCAGCAAAAATTTAAACTTTTCTCAAACAAAAAAATTACATCCATTTTCAAATTTAAAATGGCGGACATGACTTTTATAAATAATAATGGGGGTGCTGATTACGAAAAAGATATCCATGTTGAAATCAAAGATGGCGGACGTTATTTTTTCTTAAAAATCGGTATGGGTGTCATCTTCGAGGTTCCTCGGGGTGCCGATTACGAAAATGACATTATTTTTGGAATCCAAGATGGCGGACGTACCTTTTTTTTTAAATATAATGATATGGGTGTCATTTTCGAGGTTTCTCGGAGTGCCGATTACGTAAATGACATTATTTTTGGAATCCAAGATGGCGGACGTTTTTTTTTAAATATAATGATATGGGTGTCATTTTCGAAGTTCCTCGGGGTGCTGATTACGAAAATGACATTATTTTTGGAATCCAAGATGGCGGACGTTTTTAGACGTTTTTATGGCGGAACAAAGAAACGTACATACATACTTTAAACCTAAAACCATTACCCTCTTTTTTTGGGCAGTTGTGTAGTTTGTGACAACCCTAGGTAATTACTGTGGCCTTGTGCGGCGTCGGCATTTACGCAAACATCAAAGGCGTCGGCCCACTGTTAGTTACTCTTTACACTGTGGTAATACGATGTTGTAAGTTTCGGCGCGGCCGAAGGGTTCGGCCGTTTTTGGCCGAAACCGAAACTCGGGCCGAAACTTGATTTTTTGGCCGAAACTGGCCGAAACCGAAATTTCGGTCGGACACTAGTTATTATGTTTTTTTCCACTCATGCATTGCGAAGAATGAAAAATGATGTAATACGATAACGATTTATCATCGGGAATATTAAACCAAAATGGTATCTATATAAGCCCAGATATTAACCCCGTGGCTTGAAGTTATCCGGTTAACCGGACCGGAACATTTTTAGAGAATCCCGTCCGGTCAAATCGCGCAAGCACGAACTAGAACAAATCTGGGAAAAACGGACAGGGGGCAACCCTAGGTTCTTAATACAACAGCCGTTTCTTTTAGAATGCCGTAAATAACTACAGTGTCCTGGGTTAATTCTGTAAATAATGGACATGACTCTGAAATACCTCTACTTATTTCACATTTATACTATTTACTTTGAATATTTTTGAACTTAATTAGATATGGTACTATCACGGTAATTAGGCATGTAATTATGCCTTGAGAGTTGTAGGTCGGTACATGTGAGGAATAAATTAAACACCAAGACACGGTGCTAGTACATAATACATCAGGTAAAGCCAAGGTGACTGTTATATTCGGTAACGATTTTTTGAAAGAGTAGTTGCGCTATAGCGTGGGGAAACTTCGGCTATAAACGATAATAACTGCGGTTCTCTCTCCGCACTGTTGTTTAGTTATATTACTACGAGATAAGTTGGCCCAATTGCTATTGCTGCTTCTATTTCCATATACGGGCGTATATGCCTAGTTACTGCAGGGGAAATGCAAGTGTTGCCTGTAGGGAATGCAAATAACCGGTTACAACCGGTTAGTATCATACAGAAAGCGGCCAATAACCGGTTAAATTGCATTCCCTAGTTGCCTGATACAGTTCAATGAGACGTTGCTCCTGAACTAGTAGAACACACACACACACACACACACACACACACACACACACACACGCAGTGACACACACACACACACGAACACGCACTAAATCTTTCGCATTTGTAATATTATTAGGATTATGTTACTCGAGTACGCCCGCGACTTCGTGCGCGTGGAATAAGTTTTTTTTTTTTTTTTTTATGTCATAGAGTAGACAAACGAGCACACAGGCCACCTGATGGTAAGTGGAAACTGTGACCCATAGACATTCGCATTCACAAGAATGCAATGCAATCTTAAGACTGCAAATGCGTTGCCAACCCTGAGGACTAAGAGTTTATCTCTCTTCCTCCTATTTGAACCCCTAGAGGATGAATTGCCAAAAAAAAATTTCTTGGTACAGTAGTTGGTTGGGCTGTGCGTTGATATATAAAGTCAGTGAGTTAGGTTTGCCTTTTATATATTATGTTATGTATTTCTTAGTACCTTAGTAAACTGTTATACTCTGTTTTGGACTGCACAAAATATATACAAATAAAAACATTATTGGATAACGGTTTAAAACGGAGCCTCAGGGACTTTATTCCACATTGTGTACAATACCTCTTGCTTGTTTGTGTGTTTTCCTACCTCTGTTAACTTTCTGATACCAGACCAATCAGGTTTTGGTTGAGAATATAAAAAATACTACTTTCCTAAAGGTTTCCGCGCCTTAGGACCATCGGTTACCAACGAAACGCGTGAACGGCAATTATCTGCTAGTCATTTCATTTGTCAGCATTATTTAACCCTACTCAAACAAGGGCCTCCAATGACTTAAATATACTCGCAAACCCTTTCAACAAACCAACCGACACTCCCGCATTTATATTAATACAGAAATACTGATAACAATATCTTAATTACGGACGCAAGGCAATTACTTAATCTCAATTGGTATCTGCACTCAGCTCAAGATATTACTCGTGTTTTCCTATCTCCCTGCTTTCGTGAACTTATACAACCCCTCCAGTCGAAATCCTACTTCATACTGCGCTAAATAAGATTTGTTATTTCTTAGCGTCGAAACTTTAGCGGTCCTCGCACGTAGAGCTGTAGATAAAGAACAACGGAACTTCGCGTAAGAAATGTCACATAAACGAATTGCAAAATGCTGAAGTTAAAGTCACATCCAACTGTAACTAATAAGACAAATGTGAAAATGTTTTATCTCCAATCCGGCGCCGACAACGCTCACCGTGCGTAGTAAATCCATATAAGTGACGACCATTAGCACTGAACGATTACTGCAGTATCGAAGCAACTGATACTATTAATTCTCACAGATAGTTGGCGCCGCGGAACGTGCCAAAAGCCCAATTTTTCGTAGTAAATTGGACCAATTTCGATGAAACTTCCGGTACGTGAATTTCACGCAAACGAACTGGGTAAAGACTAACAAAAATGTGTGTTTTTTTGCATTAATATTGACGTTGGTAGGGTTCTCTCGTTCGTTTTGTAGCGATAGTTCACTACGAATTACCTGTTTATCTCTGTCCTGTGGCATTTTGGTATCTACTCCCTCAGGGAAGGGCTTGACGAGCTCGGGCTTCTCCTTGATCTTGTCCATGATGAAGTCCAGCACCACCATGATGCCTTCCACCGAGCCCGTGATCAAGCACGCGCGCTCCGTCGTGCCTGCAACAATATACCACGATTACCACATAATTTTCATTAACATTGCCATTTTTCAAGACGAGAGACGGCCACTAGAAGCAACATTTATTTATTTATTTATTTATTATAGACATCCATCATTCAAAATATGATATATCCTGACCACATTATTCATTATACGTAAACCTATTACAGGGATGTACAGCATTCACATTTTAAAGTGCGCGGTTTACATAGTTAGGTGCTATTATAAAAATTAAATATGGGGAATTATATAATGTTACTAAAACCAAAATTTTATGCTAAGAATAAATAAATTTCTAATTTGAATAAACATTGTTCGGATGACATCAAAACTTACGTGAACAAAAATGTTCTTCTATCGCCGCAGCCGTACAATTTTGGTAATGACTTCCCATACAATCTCGGAGAATAGACATACACCAAGCATCATCCATATTTGTCGAAAAATATAGTTAAGGTATGTAACTTGAAAGGGAATTTGAAGCTTGGTAACTAAAATAGTCAGTAATGCAAAAGCATTCGTGGTGTCGATGTAAAATCCTGTTCAAATTCTGCGTGATAAATGTCAAAATATTTAAAAACCGTTTGGGTAAGCAGTAGCCTGACTTCAAGGTCAAGACTACATTCAGCCTATTTGCTCTGATAGTACGTCATGGAGGCGTGATTCATAACCGCAAATAACTAGCCAAAAACAGTTCTGTTTCAATAAATTACGAAGGAACCTCAACGCTCGATCTATTTTAAGCCCTTTCCAGATGAACCTTAAATTTCAATTATTTCGGAATATCCTTCAAATGATTAAAGGGTTTCGCATCATGACAATTCGTATGAATGCTTAAAATATTCGGGTTGTTTATTAACTACATTGGACCCCGCTCAAACTAAAACCAACTAAAGCAATATAGCAATAATTAAGGAAACCCCAAACTAAACTGACAACAATTTCAGCTCACACGGCCGCTAATTCCTAAAACAAATCACGTAGAGCGCATGCAAACTGGCTCGAGTAAATAAGGCCGGTCCATATCCCCGGGGAATTAATCAAGATTAACAAAACCCTATCAGATATAGCAATACAAAGGACTGTATTGTACTAACGTAAATCGTTTCACCCACATTACTTTGTTATTTCGCGAAATAGACGCCATAAATATTCTCAATTTTCCCCGATTCTTTAGCAGATTGCGGCACATTTGTCATTCATATTTCATAAATGGCTTTATCGATCGAATTTATTCTCTTTCGCACGTACAGGGGTGAGGAAGACGGTGCTAGGTACCGTATCGAATTGTTGGCTAGCCGAAGATAGAATTGCTTGCTGTCACGCTTCAGTTTGTCGATTCCATATTATATGTGAAAGAAATTTCGATAAATCAAGTTGGAAAAAAGCAAGTTATTCTATTCTGACATCAAGTTACCTTTGTAACGGTTTGCTTAAGAAACGATGCAATGACCCAGTGTTAGCAAAACTCACACGGCCTTTGGAACCTAACTTAAGTAGAATTTGGCACATGTTCAGAGAGAAAGACAACTTTGACACGTAACCTACTGTAAAAAGGCAAACAAAGAAACTAATTTGCAAGTCAAATTCATTGGTCAATGCGTAGGGTTCCATTTTCAATCAGCATTTACTCACTCACACACGTTTCTTGTTATTTTGAATAAATATTCATGAATACTTTAACAATAGTGAAGCATAGATATTGTACGAGGGAAGGGTAAAATAGGCCTACGGACGAAAACATTAAAGGCAGCGGGTGGAAGCAAAGCGTATTCATTCATCAAAATGTCAAATTGCGATAAGATGGATACAAGTCGGGAGAGCGGGAGGGATAAATTTGAACAAGTAGAGCGAAAAGGCAGGGCAAGGAAGGAAGACCGGAGAAAATCGTAGGAAGATAAAACGCGACCAAGAACGGGGAAAACAAGATATCTTCATCGGGAAATTATGCAACCGGTGACACCAGCGCACAACCGGTCTCTTGGGCAACTCCTTGACCTTGCGCCGCGCTACGCGATCTTACAACCTGCCACTAATAATTTCAAAGCACATATTAGCTTGGAACGCGGTCATTAACACTTGGTATCAGTCCAAATGCAATCGAGAACAGTGGGCCAAAAAACTATATCGGTGCAGAGCAGAATCTAGTACGAAATTGGTCATATTCCAATATTTGTACAAATATTAATTCCTCTTCGGATTGCGGCAGTGTTGGTGCAAATGTTTGCTCGAACAAACGGTGGAGTGTTATCCGTCTAAATTGCAATGGTTGGACGAGAAGTACAAGAACAGGTGATGTGCCACTTCGACATTGCGCCGGTTGCGCTGCAGGTCAGCCCAAGGCCGCCGTCATACACAGATTATAAACTATTATCCAATTATAAACGCCGCTGAGTTATTGTTGGAGCCTCGCGTGAAGCATCCACTTCAACGTTATTGTTTCTATCAGATACCTAGTAAAACTGATACAGCTATAAATCTTATAGATTACTCTTTAGATGTAAACAAAACGACGTTCTAACGAGATCTAACTCGTTAGATAATAAACTCTTAGAAATACCAGCTTCATGCTCAGATTCAAATAAAGTTATAAAGAATATCATGATTTACAATTCAAAACAATGTTAGATTGGTTTGGTTGGAATGGTTCAATAATCCATTCGAATTGCGTAACGAGATTTACAGCATGAAAGCGAAAACGTTAGCGAACTCACGAGCGCTTTTAAAAAGTCGCCGTCGCTGCGCTTCGGCTGAAAAACACATTAATTTGTAACGCCATGTGTCAACTCCGCACGCAAACGGCGCGTCACGTTTTGACGACTGTCGATGGCGCGCACTTGTAGTTTTTCCTACAAACCCGACTAAAAACCACCTCTATACCTTCAGTAACAAGATACATTTCAAAGTATTGTATTGGAGCAATTACGGCTACGAGAAAAAGCATTCTAGGCGTCTATGTCACGGTGTCAAGACGAATGCTTTGTTATTTTTAGGTCAAGGCCAAGCATGCTGCGGCCGTGCGATATTTTAAAATTTTCCGATAAGAAGTACTGCTTGCCAGTCGTTTTTCAGCAGATGCGACGCGAAGCGACGCGACGCGATGGATTTCGCAAACGCTTTTAGCGTAATTAGCTTTTTGTGAGCGCGCTAGGGAGTGGGCTTTGCGATATTGCTTTTGATAGATAGACCTAACCTAGATTTGACATTGACGTGCCTTCCAACTCTTTTAACACTAGCTTTTATTACATCCCACACCAATGATTGCGTGGATTACATATTATAGCTGCAAAACAAGCAAGACCCAATTTTACAACTCAACGACTAAATAGGTGTAGCATTCGAGGTATGCGGTGGTTGTGTGTAGTGGTAACGACAACACAACAATCGTAAAGAATAATAATGACCTCACAAGTCACGGGGCTAAGATTGAATGTCATTTGCGAGTGGCGATAATCGTCTATTTGCACAGTCGAAGTCATAAGTAACTGTACTATTTTAGTACCTTGTCGAACTAACCTATTAAAGTGAAAGTGGTTTGAATTAGGTATATCAATAGCTGCGACACGGTACACTAAAATGTACAGCTACTTATAAGTTCGACCGTACAAGCTTGTAAACACAAGCAAATGCAAGGCTTAGTTAATACTGATCTAACATTCCACACAAGTGAAGTAATCAAAAGTAATTTGAACGTTATATAATAACCTCAGGGTTCAGGTTCTTCTGTATACGATAAACGATTTCCCACAGACGTTACAATTACGATTGTGGCGGATTCACTTTTATTTTCGCTCTGGTGACATCATTGTGTTACTACGAACAACTTATATGGCTGAGCGTTTGCTCTGGCTTGCAACAGACCGCGCTTTGCGTCGCAACTCGTCTGACCATACACATCAGCCATTAGATTACATTCAAAACAAACTACGTAAAGTGCTGTAGGCGTGTACATAACAACAAGATACTGAGCGTAGAAATACGTTACGGTCACACTTGATATTCGTAATTTGTCTTGGTGTTTCAGAGACTTCTATTCAAGGATTCTTGCATACTTCCATAAATACGAGCCTATTTTTGTTTCGTACCACACTTAGGTCCATGCACAATTTGAATAAAATCGACAGTAAATTTATATTTAGTAAATCCGACGACGAAGAAATTACCATTTGTCGATATAAGGATCAAGGCTACGCTGTCATATATAAATTTAGTTGGCACAAAATTCCAATTAAATAATTTAATTGCCCAATGCAGTAACAAAAATCAATATCCAAAAACCAGTGCATTACAGAGAGTACAGATGTAGTGAATAATCCTTTCCCATCGTTTTTTGTCGGATATGTTCGTATTTATCTAGCTTTCTCAATTAGCTTCAGTACCCATCAATATGCCAACTGAGAAAGCAAGAGAAATACAAAGTTATCCGACCAAAAACGATGGGAAAGGATTATTCACTACATCTGTAAAAGTTTATACCGAGACTATCTTTCCTGCATCGAGCTTCATCGCTCAAAGCGTGTTAACTTAAAAGATAGCATTTGTTTAACGCGCCCACTAAAATGATTTATGGTGAGGTTTATAAAGAAAAATCGTTTTAATTTCCTGCACCGACAAAGGAAAAAAAACGGAACAAAAAAGTTTGCACGAAATAGCGATGAAATCCCGCAAAACGAAGCGCGGCCCACACGCCTGCCAAAAAATAATTTCTCTCAGAATATTGGAATAGGTACAGGAGACTGAAACATTTTCGAATTGGGGCGATATGTTTGGGCCAAGTTTAAGTATTTTTAGAATAACGAAATAGAAAAAGCACTAGGGAATGCAGTATTTTAGAACCGGATCTCATTCGACTATCACGACATGTTTACGACCGGTTTTCAAAAAAGCTTCGGTTGAGTTGTATTAAGGTACCGTTTTCCAAATTAATTGTACGATTAGATCCGTTTTAATTTATTTAAGCGTATGGCGTATTTACATAAACATTTCAAATAAGTAAGCCCAACGAAAGAGATAACTATAGGTCCATATTAAAAGTCCTGAGCCACGAGATAGTGTCAGGTGTTGGTCTGTACAGATCTTCCGGGGCACCAGAGTAGGAGTGTACTGTGGTCCAGTCCATGGTTTGAGCCTCCTCGCCCAAGTTGCAGAGAGCAGAGTTACGCCAACCCCACTTGTGACGGGGTAGTAATAGTTGCATCAGTTTTAAAAATATACTATTAATCTCATCATGTAATGGAATTTAAGTAGGTAAATCTTAGATTTGTGAGAAACAGATAAATGTAAAAGTATAGGCAATATTGGGTATTCCTACCCAATTTGTTCATGTTTTCATAAAACCGGGTACGATTCCCTAAACAACAAACCTTAAACTATCCCTTCAGTGTCGGATATTTCGTTGAAGAGAACCGCATCAATTTTGTATCAAACGAATGGGAAAACTTTATTATGATAGTTCCAGGGAGAAAAGGGTTCAGGTTTATAGCTCCGTGGCGTCCTTCGTCCCAACGGTAGCAACTTACGGCTTTCACAGACGTGACAACTCCGATAAATCACCATTTTCACTAAAAACATTAAAGATATGAAAAAAATAAGGTCGAGCTCCCATTTTATTACTTGCAAGTCTAGACGAACTCGTGTTTTTTCCGTTATATATCTCGTCTATAATCTCCGATGGTTTATGGACAGGCCAAACGACCAATATCTCAGGTCGACCCGCGAAAACGTGGCACGGAACGAGTAATCGCCTTTACAGAAACTTTATTATTATTGGTGTCTCGTTCATTTTTCGACGAGAACTTTATTTCTGTCGAGAAAACTACGTAAACGACGAAAAGATAACTTTGGATCAGTCTTTAAGCCGATAGCACATAGTAACACGAATGCGGTGCAAAATAAACAGAATACCGATGCAAAACAATCTAGATTGGACGGCTATTCTCATCGCAACTGAATGGCTATTGGAGATATTGGACAAATAGAATAACAATAACCTAATGGAGGCGAGTGTTCAAGGACCACCGGTCGGCCGGCTGATGTAATCGTCATCGCCTGCTCACTTTATTTATCGTCTTTAGAACAAGTTTTCATGTTTGACATTTTCTTGGTTTCTTTTTTGCGGTCAGGAATGTCAAACATTACCGTTCTCTTGGATTTTTGCGCTAACAAATTGAAGCTACTGCCTCGTTGACTATATTGACAATAGTAATCTTTTGCAATTACAATGAGATCTGTATTAACAATATCAATATAGACTTAAGTGCATAACTAGTATATTTATTATTAAATATTGCGTGTTTTTTATATCGAGTCAACATCGACCGATTTATGACCAAACATAAATACAAAAGCGAATGTAACTATTTATTTTCTGATGTAATTTAAAAGATATATATGAATAAGAAATTGACGGCCAAGTATAAATAACGCATTGACAGGTTTGAAAACTTTGAATAACAAGCACACGATGCAGCTGCGCATACACCCTAGCATGTACTATTTTCCAACGTTTCACAATTTATGTAAATTGTGTACGCGAGGTCACTTGGCATTTTCACTGGGGAATTGCCGCGTTATCTACGGGATTGGGGTAACGAAGCGGGAACTTTTTGTCGGGAATAAATTAGGTTTCAGCGAGGCTTTTAATGTAATTAAAGATCTACATAAGTAACCCACGCCAGATTGGCTAAAGAGTTTGGAAAAAAATACGCGCTGTTCGATCGGAGTAATATTGACGACTTTTTTTACCCAAAGACTGCTGCTTAAATAAATATTGTAGGACGAATTGTCACTAAGTACATCAAAGTCTTTACTGCCGCTTTAAGTTTAAAATTCCCGCCGAAAACAGAAGACAGAGAATTTTACCTTCGTAAAAGAAAAGTTGCAGATTTTTTTACGGGAGACGCTACTTAAAATTAACATGTTTTTTTTTAAAGGGCATGTTTTGTATCAGTAAAACACCGACACATGGGAATGAACCCCTCAGGAGTTAATTGAACCCTAAGTTAAGAAACACATATAGATAAAGATCTAAGACACATAGTCAATGTTTAGGCTACGAGTGAACTCTGTTCTAAATTCGCTAATGAAGGCTCATTAGTCATCAATGGTGGCATCCTCATTTTGGCAGAGGAAGTGGCGAACGGACATTGTAATTAATATAGCGCGATGGCCCGCGGAGTGGCACTATAACACCGGTGTTTGCATCGCTAAGCTAAACGGAGCGTGCTCGTGAGTTTGCCAATGTCCTTTACGTAACGCTGACTCTTGTTTGCGGGCGCCGTGTTAGCGTTCATGCTATCACTTATCAGCGTTGTTCTTGTAATATCTTGTTGCGACGTTTTGTCCACATGCGGGTATAGATAAAGGTCGATTGGTTGTCAAATTAGTTACAAAGCGTCGTATGTTTAGCATCGATAATATTGGGAAAGATTTACAAAGCATATTTTGTTTCTAGCTTCTCATATTTATAACTCCAAGTGTCTTAAGTTTGTTTGCGGTCTTTAAGTGTAGTAGTGAAATTAACATACAAGACTAATAATTCATAATCATAACATAATTGACGCGAAAAAATGCTTGTGAAACACTAAGAATTAATTGCAAATGTCTACAAACGCCAATTTGTTTTTAACTTTTACGCGTACGTAGTAGAACGAAGACTTCCTCAGACATACTGGCATATCCTTGAAGTGAAAGAATTGCTTCCCTTTAGCGTAGGTGTGTGTTTTGGCGCAGTACGCTGACAAAGGAGTGCTGGCGCGGCGTGACGGCAGATGGGTTTCATTTGTAACGCTGCCTAGATCAATACTGGTCACGATGATATGGGGAGCACAATGCGGCGGTAGAGCCACGCGAGTGGTCAGGGCGAGCTCGTTCGATCGAACTGCTTGCGCAGAGTCTAACCAACGTCGTGGACGATAATAGTAAGAAGATTTGCGGTTTTTAAATCAAGTGATTCATTTTGTTGTGCAAAATAACATTAAATTACTGGCTGTAATAGTGCTTCACGACGATTAGTGACGATGCGATTGTGTTAGTACCTAGTTGGCCTTCTCTACGATGATATCGTTCTCTCGAACAGGCAAATGTGACACAAACGTGATGACCACGAATCCATACTAATAATATAAATTCGATAATGTGTCTGTCTGTCTGTTACCTCTTCACGCTTAAACCGCTGCACCGATTTAGGTGAAATTTGGTGCAAAGATAGTTTGAATCCTGGGAAAGGACATAGGATAGTTTTTTTTTCCGAAATTCATCTCCTTAGGGTAAAAAAGAGGGTGGAAATTTGTATGGAGCTACGATATGAACGAGTTCCACGCGGACGGAGTCGCGGGCAGAAGCTAGTGGTGAATATGTCTTCGTTTATAATCTTAGTTTTTATACTAATATAAGATTGTCCCCAGATACAATTTAAACCTGGTATTTTAGGCTCAGCGCGGCCATCCATCTCACGCGTAAACAAATCCCTCGGCGCCTTGTTTGCGGCGAAATGATTGGCTCCTGATTTGATTGCACTCGGATTACGTCAATCCCGAGCTAGCGATTTCCTTAACCCTATTTGCGTCTCTCAAGCGCTTTTTGCATTACAAAAAGATTCAAATTCAAACCCAACTTTGTTAAATAACAAAACAACAACATTTTCTTTAACATTATTCTCTCCGAAATTTCCAATTTCGTCATTAATCAAAACCCCGACTCTGATTTACTAAAAAGCGTATCTTCAACTTTCCCTAACAATATTCCGGCCATCGAGAAATATCAAAAAGATACGCTGAATAATATTCATCATGATTTGACAACAATAATACCTGTCTTGTCCCTTTAGAGGGAAATTCCGCTCAACAATGTCAAGACCGTAATAAGAATATTCATACTAATCCGACTCCCAGAGCGCCTTGGTAAAATGAGTGGCATTTACAATTTAGGTCTCGAGAAAATACACTTTCTGAGCCTTCTTATAAGGACTCATTTACAAAGAGTTCCATATTGGATACGTCATTTTTCATAAGAATCGCAGCAAAACCCGCAGCTTTAGGCGACATTGTGAGTTCGCACTTCTATATTTCATCTACTTTATCAGTTTCTATAGAACGCGATACGTATTGAAACATTCATGTGGAACTTTCCTTCGATTTATGCAGCTAGAGTACACTGAGTATTAGGAACATCGACGGAATTTTAACAAATATATAACACAATTTCTCTAGTCTCAAGTGACGCTATAGACGTGTGTTTTTGTGACGTAACTTAAGTGTTTTAAGTTTTGTGACTTAAACACTAACAAGTCTATGTTAATTGTCTTGACAGTGATGGGGACTGAGCTAAAAACTATACGATAACATGTGAAAAGCAATAACTAGAATAGAGCCCCTGGAAAACAAAGGAGGCTGCTGGAGGCTTTACGCTGCCGAAATTTTATTATTTCCTAGAGAATGGTGAATATGGTGATAGACGCTAACAAAGACTCAGTTTCTACATAGGTATTTGTTATTCCTATTAGCTCTGATATTTACAATGGACAACAAAATGAATTTGAATTTGAATTATTTTAGATAACGCGAATTGTATTCAATTTATAAACGTTATGAAGTTATGATCTCACTAACGATGGAACCAATTTAGGAACTCACGATTAAGCCTTGACGCACCACAGCGCAAAGTAAAACCTCATGGCGCAACTATTAACCGTTAAAATAATTAAAAAATGAAATATTTAACAATTAAATTTCAATTAAACTAAGTTGTCATAATAGTTTCTGTGCCCATGGTCGTCAATTGGAAAACAATTGATACAAATTATAGGCTTAAAAATATATGAACGCCCCGGTAATTTTAAATGAGTAACACTATAAGTCCCAAAATTGCTCCTTGAGGTACATCCCAAAAATTCGTATGTGAGTGTTTCAAGGATTACCTCAAGGAAAAATATTAGGACCTCTAACGTTAGCTTCCGTTTCGATTGCGCGGAAAGGGACATCGCAGACTTGATTAAAAGCTATTCGAGCAAATGTTCGATTGGTGGCCATCAGGCCCCGGCCCCAGCGGAAGCGCGTGCGAGATAGACAGCGATAGTTATAGTATAGATTTTTCGGGACGGGCAACTCTGAATGGCCGCTCCATTAGAGGGGCTTCATAACAAATCCCTTGCAATTTAATTGCGATATCGGATTATGTTGTTTGCCGCAGTGTATAGGAATTTTATTACCCTTCCTTGGCCTTATTTTCTCTACGTACATTTTTTTTTAAATATGTTGAACCGCGTTTTATGATGAAAATCTGGTCAGCGAGTCGTGTTACAACCTATTTGTTTAGGTCCTTTACATGTCACCAATTTCCAAAAAGAGTTTTTGCTATGGGTTCGCGTTTACCAGCCTGCGATATTTTAAATATGCCGCATTTTCATTGTGAGCGGACTCGTTAAAAAAATGAATAACCCTCAGCGACAGAAAACAATGAGAAACAGATTACACATCTGTAATTTAGCTTAACTTTATTAGATGTTACATAAGTACATACATACAACAAAATATTTATTTTATATTTTCCAAAGAATTGACATCAAACTTACCAGGATAGAAGTCATGCGACTTGGACATCTTGACCCTTGCTCCAGTGTCCTTCTGCAGCTGTGCGATGGTCTCACCACCCTTGCCGATGATGGCGCCCGCCACCATCGACGGCACCAGTACCTTGAAGTGGTACGTCGGCTCCACCGCTGCAAACGACACGACACATCAGAAAACTTACAACACGGGGGATACTGTGCTATCGAGATTTATCAAGGGTAAAAAGTAAGGGTGGTTTTTTATTAGTTCAACAACATTAAACGGAAGGGTTTGCCGAGTATTAAAAAGGGTTTTTTCATTACGCTCTGATTATAATTAAGATAGCACAGTATCCAGTTTGTTTATGAACGGCTCGAAATAAACATGATTGTGCTCTGTCCTGATCAGTGATGAAGCGATAGTACAGCGTCCTGGGTTTGGTTGATGTCAAGAACCAAAGAAACCGAAGTAGATTGAGGTGCATATTAATGCGAGCGTTTTGTATGAGTCAGTTCGGAGGTGGGGTTCTCGCGGCCGGGGGGGCCGGTCAGCTGTTAAGTTTAAACCACACCTCGGGCTGTGCTGATGTTGATGCAGTGTTTAGCGAATGACGACAGATGGGTTACTCCGAAGCACTAAATTCGAAACTTCATAAGCACTATCCCTTGCACTCTTCAGTTATTACAGAATCGGGAGAAAGGAATAGGGCTAACGTTACTTCGAACTTCGATTTTCAGAGAGCCCTAGGAATGAACGTTGAGAGTACACGTACTTGCTTTTATCTCCAGTCCTAGTCGAGCTATGACGTCATTCAGCACAAAACAAGGAAGTTTCAGATTGCGTAGTTATCCCAAAATAGGAGCAGAGGAATAAAAATAAACTGCATACTGATAATCTCGTCGGACCTAATGGGTAGTAAATAGTGTCAACATAATTGTAACGAGATACGATAATTACCAAGTAATTAAATTTTGAAAGCAATATTGCAGGTTCTAATTACGATTATTAATCATGCATTAATTTGTTAATAAGACACTTAGTTTTCGTAATTACGTGGAAGACGATGGAAAAGAAAATGTTCTAGTGATCGAAATTACCATGAATGATTTGAGATACATAAATACTTATATGATCGAATGGACTACACATTGTATGCGTCTACTTCCCAAGCCTAATGTCATGGAATATTTTGCTCTTGCTTAAAACATCAATCACTGCTGGTTTTCCCCAAACACTTCCAAACGTCATACGCGAATTGCTGATGTTAGCCAGAAATAGTCGCAGCAACAAGCCAATATTCTCTCATAGCGATCAACATGATTCAAACGATAAGAAGCCAAAGAGATTTAATATAGATAACGCACAGAGACATGAAAAGGTGTACAACACGCATCCAACAGCAGAAATGTTCAAAGGAAAAATATTTCACATTCCGGGATGCCTGTCTGAAATTCCAGCGGACCGCAACCCTTGTAGTAGAGTCGTGTGTCGCGTAACGATGTTTAACATAGGGATACAAAGAAACTAGTGCACCGCCTACGTAGAGTGAATCGAGAGGCGACGCAGCCGCGTCTCGGCTGACCCCGTTTCGAGCGGTGCACCGCGGCCGGGCAGATACGACTTTGACAATGGTAATGGAATTGGGGCTTCGTTCTTGTGAAAAATATGTTTTGCCAATGCTTTTTAGGTAGAGATTGTACATCAAGAACCTAGTTTAAAATATGGATCACACATTTCAGCGTCAGATGCCACGAATGCCACAGTAACATATTTGTAGCAATTGTATTGAAATGTGTAGTAAGTAGTTGGCTAATACAAGCATTCATTCTATTGAAACGCTAAACTGCTAACGTCCATCAAACGCCGCGGTACATAAAACCTATATACATTAACAGAACACTCGTAGCAATGGCACTCGGCTGCTTTATGTTCGCGTACATTTAAATGAATTGCGCTTCACTGAGCTCAACTCTCGGCAACTTGTCTGAAAACTGCAGTTCAACGCGAACATTTTAAATGTTTTAAACTGACGAGCACCTTTGTGGCAAGAATTTAATTGCTGAATTTATGTTAACCGTAACAATGTAAGGCATTGAGTATACTAAATCGTCCATACTTGTAAGAACTCCATTGAAAGATTGCGATTAAAGAGAATCAATAATGTTAATATGAACCTGATATCGATTACATAATACGCATAACTTCTTATCAGTACAACGTGCCAGTAAACCAGAAACCTAGAACTTGCTCAGCCTCCCGAGTGGAGAAAGTAATCAGCCGCGATAGCACTATACCACTGCAGCGAGTTATGTGAGGCATTTCCATTCAGCCTTTCAGTCGAGCACCTGTCTCCTGTCTCACTGACACGCCGCGCCGCGCCGTCCTCTGACTTTGAAAGTTCCTCCCTCGAACAATGGCTTTTCATTTTCCCTTAATAAACCTCGCACTCGCACTATACGTTGTTAAGGGTGCATTTTAACTAAAGCTTTGATGTCAGGAAAATCTATTTCATGGTTTGAGACTATAAGTAATGGTAACCTATCGATGTTTCCAAAAACTTTTCTCAATTGTTTCGTCGGTCCGAAATTATCATTTGTCCGAAAATCCTTTTTTCTCTGAACCCATTAATTTTTCAAAATGTTTAAAGGGATATACGAGTACCTACAGAACCTACAGGTCAGGTTAGGTTTAACCTAAGTTAAACTGTTTCAGAGAAATAATATTTACGGAAAGATGAAAGTAGTAAAAACGTAAGATAGGTAGGTAACCTTTGAGAATATGATTTAATTCCGAACTTTCTTCCTTTTGATAATATTGAAAGGTATGATTTTTCTTCAATTTTAACAGGTAAGTATTTACCTTTCTAAGAACTTTGCTTTGTGGCAGTTATAGCTAAGAAATCAATTAGCACAAGGGATCAAAAGGGCGAAAACTTGTAATATCTCTGGACTTTTGTTTTGTTTGCGAACCCCGGGAATTCTCAACGGAACGCAGAATTATCGACAAGTCTGTTTAATTTATTTATGAAATAAACATTTATGTTGAAGACTCACAATTTACATTATGAACCGCAGCTTTTCCGCGGTTTTCTGAGCTGTCTTTGCCGTCGGAAAGCTTTGTTGTGAAGTTACGATTTGTTGAGGTAAGTTATTTATGAAGAAAGTTAGTGACGCTTTTATGCTGTGTAGGTATGCGAGGTCTGGCGTGAAAGGAAAAGGTTGAAGCCTTTCAGCGTATGTAGGCTGAAAGCAGGTCAATGGAGAAGCAGCGAGCCTGCCCGAGCTAGTGGCGCTGCGCGACAACTCTGCGGAATCTTTATTCAACCCGCCGCAACGTCCGCAGTGCGAAAAAACTTTGATCTGAAAATTTGCCGTTGCGTAAAGCAGTCAAAGGGGACATATAAAAATAACTTTAGGGACGATTCCCTGAACAATTTTCGACAAAGGAAAAATAATACGATCCACTTTGTAATATTGGATTACGGAAGATCGCGCAACTCAACAATAAAAATTTGAAAACAAGGGGAACGCGTATGAGGAATTATAAATTGGTATTAAATGTGTAAAGGATAATGGAGATAATGTTACTTAGGCATGTTTTCTCGGCTTTACCTACTTAAAAAACGTGATTGTTTTTGGGGAAATGAATACGGTTACATAGTCGGATATACATGAGTTTTGCAGGGAAAATCAAAGCACGGGCTATCTGGAAGCCCGTATCGCGCGGGGTTATCTCATGCTATCTACAAACGCCATGTAACGATACTAACACAGTGTGCGACACGAGCAGGCGTCACGTCCATCTTTAGAATTGGTAATGAGTTACTTCATAGAAATTGTAATTTAATCGAATACTATTACTAGCATTTTTGAATAACTGGATCGCCTGAATTTAAAAAAGGCCAGCCAGTTTCAATACATTCAACTCTTGATAAATTGTACGTTTGATTCGTAAATATCAAAACCACTAATTTCCCTAATCACAGAAGTTGAAATCTGTAAAATAGGGCATGACGTAGAAACAAAATACGATAAGTAATTAAATCGAGTACAATAGTTAAATCGTAAACAAAAAGTAAACACGAGTGAGGAAGCCAGAACCACTTAGGAGGGCAGGGCCCCGTAATGCCAAGGGGAGTTTTAGGAGCGATAAAAATCATTTTTTATGTTATTTTTATTTCGCCTAGAAGCGTTCGGCGGAAGTAGTCTAAAAACTATTCACGATAGACGAGTAAAACTTGACAGGACCCTCAAACACACGAATTTATTAACTAACTAAAGAACGCCCGAAACTTACGTACGCGTATTAGTTTTCGGCTACTACTGCAACTTCATTGTGTTGGAAATTGATTTGATTACCGAAACCTCCTTTCGTTGTGCAACAGGTAGTTTAGGAATATTCCTTATAAAAGTCAAGCCCATAGGTTCAGTGCTTTAGGCTGTACGTTGTCTGCCAGTCAGTCAATCAGTTGCGAAAGAGTTTGGATGTACAGTCAAGAAATCCAATTTAGGACCCACCTTAGGTCCGTCAATCTGACATTCTAAAACAATAAGCTCGAGTTTCCTATAAGTTACAAATGATTTGGCAACTATAATGACATCGCGATCTCAAGCCGATCTCAAGCCTCTTTTTTTTAAATTGGGACAGAAGAAGGTAGAAGCTGCACCTAGTTAATTCCTTTTTGCAATACATTCCTCAATCTAAACGGCCTTCCGACAAATTACCGGCTCTCCGCAGGCTATAAATTCAACAAAAGCACTAAACAAACGCTGTTATCTTCTGCCACCGTGTGATAAAACCAATACAAATTTAACGTACACGTGTCTTTGCCTATTAAAGCAAACTGCTATTCGATTGTAAGTTTTCACGAGCTGTAGTCAAGGAGTAAGATGCGTCGTAACGCATTTAGTATTGACAGTTGGCACCCAATCTCTAATGAAACTCGCTCTTCGCTCGCCAATGCCAACATATTCAAGAATATGGCCAACTACACACCTCGCAGTTGGGTGTGAATTTTCACATTTATTTAATCAGAATTTGAATTGGGCAATCAAAGTTCTTGAGTCAAGGCAATGTTGTGCTTCGTAGCAGCGTCGCTTGAGTCACGGCGTGTTTACGACCTTCTCCGGCACACCAAATGGTCGGTATTCAAGTAGAAACATCTTATCGATTATCAATTTCCAGCCCGCATTGCTTCTCCCTTAATTCCATCGAGATGAGAGATACGCGTTCACGTAACCAAATAGGTTTGTAATGAAGGTTATATCTAGGTTGGCTTATCACAAACACGCTGAATCTTTTCGTATCTTTCGCTACATTATTTGGCAACATGGCCGATAATAGCGAGCGTGTTACAGTGACATTAATTGAGCCATGGGTGTGATAACGCGCGGGCGATGTAGGTCAAACATTAATGGCGACAGCTGAATTGTCATCGGAAGAGGGGGATTACACGTCACATTCTAATGCTACTTGAGGGTGTCCTGAGCCCTCCCGTCTGCGGTAGAGAACTGGCAGCTACCTGCCTTCCCAGACGATTAACCTGCGCTCTCATCTTTGTAGGTTAAGCGCGGCTTTGCCACAAAAGCGTAGCTTTGTCAACATATCGTTGGTTTCCAAGTACAGCTTCCACGCGTAAATGTTTAAATCCAACACTGTGTCTCTTTGTACAAATCTCTAAACCTAATCAAAACGCAGTAATATTTACGTAACATAACAATGTAACTACCAAGTGCTGACATCATGACGAAGCAGTAAAAAAACGAAAGTAAGCTGACCTAGCGTCCCACACGCGGGCTGCGTTTAAAGAGCCCGATAGCCGTGTTCGAGTACAAACATTTGATTTCTTACGGCGATTATGTTTTAGAACCGGAAAATATGAACATATTGAAAGCCTTCATCTGTTTATGCTAATCTTATAAAAGAATCTATGATAGATTGAAAAATAATACATAAGAATTAAGGATAACGAAAAGCAAATTTACCCTGAACGTGCACTGTTCAAAATAATGTTAAGATGGAATTTGAAAACCTTGGAAACCTTTTTCAGTGGAATTATAATGCTGTAGAAGTAGACCAAAACGAATATGGCGCGTTTGACGCCTCCGTAATATCCGGGTACGGAAGCGACCCTGAATGGAGCGAGGCAAGTAAAAATGATAAAACCGCTGAGGGAAAGCTTTCACCACAATGGAAATACATATATTTTAGGTCCGTAAAATTTAATGAACAGGGATGGATAAAAATAGACACTTAATATTATTTACCTACTGGCAATTGCTGTCGTGATTGTGTCAATGAATTTTCCAAATGCGCACGAGCATGTTTATATGCTCGTTACAACAGTTTCTTGACTTCCTCTCCTTCTTGGACTTTAATTTCATTCTCCTTCGGTCTGAATTGTAACAGCAATCGCAGTGAATCTTTTTGTTTTCCAGTTAGGTAATGGTTTAGCTATTACGTGTTTCGACGCTATTATGACGGCGCAACGTGTGCGCAAATCGATGTTTGAATAGAGTTTTTTTCCCTTCAAATTGCTTTGATGTTTCGGACGATATAAGAGCTCTTGGGAGCTATAATTATTGAGTACACTGCTACTATTCTATTAAAGAAGACAAGGATTCAGTGCTTTGACGGTTTTGGAAACAAAAATGTAGTTTAGCTGAGTCAGAGTTCCTCAGTGATGACTATCTTAAAGAGCACCATTTTGGAGAGCGGCTTACAGTGCATGAATAAAGATACATTATTTACAAATGAGTACGTACTGGCGGTGACAATACAATTTGTTGGTATAGAGCTATTTTTTTTTATTCAATTGCGATTTGATAAGTATCTAACATTCTATGTCAACGCCTCACGCGATAGTAACTGCGTGATAGCGCGTTTATCAGCAAGAAGCCAGCTATCTCTGAATTATAAAGCAATTTACTCGATTGAGTTCTGTTAGACTTAAATGTCGGTACATTGTTTGAGATAAAGGCGATACCTACATGTGCTATCTTTTCGTCTAACTAATCTTGATCTAATATTAAGTAATATTAGGGTTGATAGACTGACAAGGATTCAACAACTCTCTGTAGATAGTCGGCGACCGTTAAAACACTGATGGTTGCTATGAACGCAGCACTAAATTCAAAGTATCGGATGTTCCATCAATTTTACTCGCCAATCGTGATTTGTCTTATATAAAAAAAAAAGGAATTCACGTAACATCAAACTTCCACTTTCGAAACTTCAAAGGTAAAATGCAACGTGCCTAGGCTTACAGTTATATCTTTTTTTAGACACAAATGTTTGAATACACCAAACCGCAGTGCAATGAAAGAGTCTCGTCCTGGGGGATCCGCCTCCTTTATCACGGTGTCCCCTACGTCAGATAAGTATACATTCACTGTGTCACACGAGGAGGGTCTATAACTCCGGGGAAATCTCAACAGCGCCAGGTAACTTAACAGACGTAAAATGCGCCATACCAATTAAATTGGTGCTATAGAGTAGACGCTACCCATTGAAAACTACTTCTTTTGTTCCTACAAACCCCTTTCAACAACCTAACGAAAGATCTTTAACCGGCATCTTTTTCCCTGGCAACTCGCCACAAATTCCACCCCTTTTCAAAACATACTCATTCTTATCTTTGCAAATTCCTATCAACCATTAACCGCAAGCATTGAGCATCCGAATATTAAAACGTCCTTTGACTCTCGAACGTGGGTAAACTATTTCCCGTAAAATGTTAAACGACGAAAGCGAAAGTGCGGCCCCCAGACATGATTGCTTGCCCCATTTCCAGTGTTTCCTAAACGCCCGCGCATTCAGCGCTGCGTAGCGCTTTTCAGCACTCCCTTGCGCTTTCAGCCCTTTCCGGAGCGAGCTACGATTTGTAACGTCCGGTGCCGAGAAAATTATTTCAGCTCTAGTTTGCACCGCACTTGGAAGGTGTTGAGAAAATTGCGAGGACCTTGCTGCAATGCGGCGATCAATTTCACGTCATTAGAAACGCGCGGCTGTAAACTCACTTTGCCCTCGTTAGGAGTTTGTTTTCACTTTTAATTTGCGATTGCGCCCTTTACAGGGGCTGAATGAATTCTCCAAATATTGACAGGAGTAATCAGGAATATTCAGGAACGATGAATTCTTGCATAAATAGAAGGTTGTCTCCGTTAACTGGTTCACTCGTCTGAATTCGTTATTACTTATCGATTACTTTGGCTGAGCGTCTGCAACGGCGCGAAATTGCCATTGTTCAGGCCACTATCACTAAATAAGTACCTATACAACAAAGTGTCCATCTCTGTCTGTCTGTTTGTACGTTTAAATGACTTATTCTGGGCTCGCGCTCGTTTTAAATAGAGTTCCTGTTATTTGATAACCCTGGAAAGTATTTGGCATTAAATTAGCTAGAATACCTTACACATTTGTTTTACATAATCCAATGTCAAACTAGAATCATGTTTACATGCATGTCTAATGAGCTGCATAAATTGATGCCATCTGATGTGCATACAAATTGTGCAGGCGGACGAGCGTGGATGAAACCGAGAAAAACCTCGAATATTTTTTATAATTTATGTTACAACTGTTCCCTTGACATTTGGATTTGAAGCTTTCGTGATTTAACGTTTAATTGCTCAACTCGTGAGTTATGACGTCACGCACGAGTGATCGCACAAAATAAAACAATCGATACCCCGGACACGAGCTCGAACTTCTGATTGTCCCAGCCTAACCTAAAATACCATAATACGAACAACAACAAAAATAACACCGATTCCGGGCCTTACCTAGGTGATGACCAGGGCCCCTGTTCTTTGTCTAAAGCCCATTGCACCTTGCTTTTACACACAAATTGACCTAGTCCCAAACGAAGCTAGGCTGGTAGGACAATGAATGTGTACTTGATCGCTAAATGTACTTATATGTATCAAGTAATAGTACCTACGTATTAGTACGTAAACAAATACTTGGGCTCATCACACTAATATTTGCCCTAAGCGGGAGCTATTCCCGGGACCCCTAGCTTCGTAGGTACGGTCTTTACCAACTAGGCTATATAACTGCGTCCTCAACACATAACGTAATCATATTATTGACGTTAGCTAAAATATTCGCTTGAGAGTAAGAGCTACTTTAACATTTACGATACGACATTATTGATTTATACCTAAACGCAAATTGGGCTAAAACAAATTGAAATTGATACCGAGGTTGAGGGAAATCTAATTTACCTAAATTGACGGGTGAATGAACATGCGTTCATCCACGCGTGTGTTAGGCAGATAAAAATATTTGTCGATGTTTCTTTATATTTTATGCGCGCGTGAATGAACATGCGTTACGTGGAGGAAATTTAGGCTGTACCTATTCCTATTCTAACATCTCCAACACGGTTCAGACATTTTGATGACTTTTTAAATTAAGGACATCCTCACCACCATCACCCCAATTTTTCCTCACATTGAAAGAAAAAAGTCGGTCCTTTTCTTTTTAAACGTCCCATTTACTAGAGCTCCGAAGCTCAGGGGACGCTCACGCTCAGGCAGGGGATCAACTAAGCCTACCCGTTAAAGGAACGCGAGCTCCGTAACACGTGCCATTATACAGAATAGATAAAACGTTCAGCGTATTCTGAAACATTATGCGAAGCACTAAATGGTATTTTGTGTATGTATTCAAAGAGTTCTTTCGTTTCGTTTGGGTTTCACCAGAGTCCAGAACTATTTGAAAGTTTTTATTATTGCAATTGGCGCTAAGGTAATTCCTCGACGTTAGACCGGAATTATTATTATTATATATTTTTTGCCCAGAGATAGGTAGGTAATAATAGTCGGCCAAAAATGTGGTCTACCACCCTATGGTTGAAGTTCATTTGCAGGTCATGAATCATGATACAACAAGTTCGATTTTCGCTTGTAATAATATTATGACAAGTGTCAACCTTAGCGATAATTAGATTAGATCTCACATAAACTTTTGTCAAAACTGTTAGACCCCCTGTCTTGGCCGACCGGACCTAATTGAAGGTTGGAGATATGTGTTCGAGACGTCGGAAAATTGCTATACCTATTTGGTTTTGTTTTGGGACAAACAAATACCTACTACGATCTATTTTAGTGGACACTTTTCTATAAATTCAGAAGGCGCAATCATGTTAAACACTGCTATCTAAATACCTAGTAGGCCTAGTAAGTTACCAGGAATTCCAGAGAAATTCATTTAAAATTCTAAAAATAAGTTGAACTATAATATCCTCATTATAATAAAATAACCCAGTGCCGACACGCTTGTTCGTTTTAAAATAATTATGTGGACTAGTCGCGTTGGTCATGACACGCCGTATCTGCAGCGGCGCGGCGCGGAGTCCCGCGACATGCCGCCATTACGCAACCTGCACCTGAGCCCGAGCTTCAACCCGACAGCCCAGAACAGCCTTGAAGAAAACCCGCGGCGCAATCAAAATCCTGCCTTACACGGTCGATAGTAGGAACTTTATCTCTCCACTAGCGCGGTGCACGCGCGGCAATGACCTTGCCAGTCATCAGTTTGCTCCGTAGGGACCTTCACTTGAGCTCACTTAGCCTCTTTTTGCTTACAAATAAAATTTTGATTAGCTACACAACAACAGGTTGAATTGAAACATAATACAGTCTTCCAATGATTATAAAATAATGAAATGTGCCAATCTAGTATTCCTTATATACTGTGTTTTGAATTTGAATGACTACAAACAAAATGTACCTACATACTGATTATTGAATTTGAATGATATGCAAATAAATGTTAAGTTTCCAATAGTTTTGTTAGTTTATAAAATGTATGACTCTCAAATAAATAAAGCGAATTAAAAGCTTAGATGTAAAATAAACTTCAAGAAGGGTAGATTGCGAGTAACCAAATAATAATGGTTGAAAACTGTATACTGAGTGATCACACCAACGATGCGGCGACTAAGCCATGATGTCATGGTGAGCTATACGACATGACAGGACACCGAGCGAGGTGCAGATGTCCTCCGCACTACCACACCACCCGCTCCCTCCGCTGAGACTGCTCCCACACCCGTACAGGCCACACAGCTGCCACAGCTGACTGTTAACGCACTGGCATCACTGTGTTTACCACCTGTCTACGTCACTTAGCACTTGTTTTATATTTATTTGCATAGTGACTAACAGTTGTCATTCGAACAAACATATAAGGACTTCCAGGAAGAGATAATTAATGCAGTTACAAATATTATACAGCTAACATTAGCCTTTACTGACAGTAATATTGTTTTCTAGTCTGCGTGGGTGCGCTCGGTGGAGGATGTGGGGGTTAGCGGGCAGCCTGAGGAGGGGCGGGCGACTGGCGGCGGCCGGCAGCATGCACCACAACAACCACAAAGCCAATGAGGAGCGAGAGATGTAGACTGACGACTCACCGAAATGAGACGTAATATTGCCATGGCCGTTGGCTAGAGGCAAAGCCGTCACCAGGTCTTGCACTAAAAAACAACGTCTCTCTTTTAACATTGCATACATTATAAATTACTACTACAGTATCACAAGATTGCACAACACGCGGGTTAGCTCTTATCGACCAATGTCGAATTGCTTTTGATAAATTAAGTAAACCGCTCTGCGCCAGCGTTATCAACATCGCGATTAATGCTTTACGATACAACAATAAAAACTCCAGCCTCTACAATGACACGATTTCACATTACCTACTTCAAATATTCTGCTTTATTCAAAGTAATCGTGTCATCCTCATTTCTTATCATTCAAAACAGTTGAAATATTTTTGGCGCTTTAGGTCGGGTCGTGAATTAAAAAGAGGTCAAGTGATAACAGAAGTTCTGATAAGAATCTAGTCAGAGTGGGCTGGCGCTGCATCGTCCGCAAGTTCGCCGGGTCAATGCTAAGCCCTAGCCGGTCAGAGTTTACGCATTCAAGTAAAACAACATACCCGTGTCGTAGCAGTAGGTGGGCAGGTATAGCGGGAGGAGGAAGGCGCCACTCACCGGAGCTGAAGTGCGACCGCTTCACGTCGCCATTCTCCGAGTCGCCGTCCAGCGGGCGCTTCCTGGAGTCCGTGATCTCCGGGCTGGAGCAAGTATCCATTCCCGTGTCAGCGGCCATGTTGAATTTCAGGGTAAAACTTTAAACTTCTCTAGCATAATAATTCCCATTACGTAATTGCTTAATATTGCGTATACGGGTGCCGCACTGCGTGTTATTGAAACATCATAAAATACACTTAACACTTAAACAACTAAAACGGGGAAAATAGAAGTTTGAAATGATCTAGTTACTAAAATAAGAAATGAAGTGACACTAGAGTTGTTACGTCTGAACGTTGTGTGAACGTTTGTCGATACTGCCACTGTTGTGTGGCGCTGCCTGGGCGTCTGGGCCAACCTGAAGTTAGCTGCGGATGTCACGTCGCCGTGCTGGCTGCATTGCGTTTTGACAGCAACCAGCTGATAAGACTAGGGTTGTTCACAGTACGAAATGGACTTCCAATCTGAATCTTGTTAGGATACCGATAGTATTAAAAAATTTATATTCTATTTTAGTTCCTATTAGTGGAAAATTATAATCAAAACTTAAAAGTTTATTTTGTTAACTGGTTACAATTGGTCTATTTAAAAAAACCTTTAGTCTCCTATTCGGAAAATTAAGCTTCAAGAAATTGAGTGACCTAGTATGTACTTTAGGGCATTGACACGTGATCCTAAGTGTTCAGATTCAAAGCTATGTGTTACACAGATAACGAGTTTTACTAAGTAAATACACATTACTCAAAGTGAAGGAAACAATCATTAGAAAACCTGCACATTTTAGCTGCTGAATATTTAATTAAATATCAGTAATTACCAAACAAAATGCAATTGCTCAAGATCTAAGTAAATATATAGCCCATATGTACACGACGATAAGGAAACGCTTTGAAAAAACTTTACTACCCAAAAAGAGATAGACGTGGTGACATCATAGGTGGTATTGCAATACTTTCTAAAGGTACAGGACTACACGTACACCACACCAACCAGCCATTTTTGAGTGAAAAATTTAACCATGTTGACAATTTCACCCCAACAATGTATTATTTCTGTACTGTATTTTTTCCAATCTGAATTGCTCATCTGATTTAGATGCTGAAAAGGGCCGGTAATTATTTTACATTAATTATTTTTTTTGAAATTTGTGGTATGTAAAACACACTAAACACACAATAAGTAAACAGTAAGCAATTTAAAAGGTTTTTAAATTTAAACACATATCACAAAAGAGTCAAATTTGATTAACTTTGCTACGTTATGTAATTTTAATTTGACACTTGCTTTTAAAAGTACAGTATTATTATATTTCGATTTTTTTTTTGTTTTGTCTATTACGTTTTTTTTCTTTCTAAAGGACATGGCTAAACTGAAGTATGGGCGAATGCCCTAGCAATGTATACAAATTGTAACTAGTAATATGTTATGCTAATGAGCTGAATATTAGTATTCAGCATGAAAGAAGTTTCAGCAACTTTTCAAATCGTTACAATTCTGAAAATAAATCGTAATATTTTACATACATTTTACGCAACACGGATCGTCATACTTACTGACAGATAAGATTAATGTTATATGTTATCTGCCAGGTCTCGATGGCGAACAAAAAATATGAAAAACCAAGTAAACCACTTTTAAATAATTTATTATTTTTCGAAAGTTCTAGGTAATTAATAAACATGTAATAATTAATTAATGAATTTTCGAATATTACGAGCTAGTAAGTAATTTCTTTACATGCTTAGGGCAGTAGTTTAGCCATGTCTTTTACATTTTCCTTGTAAGTAAGTTAAAATGTTAATCAACGTGTTGATAATGATTCATCAATCGGCCGATTATATTTCTAACGATTGCGAGCAAAATTTAGCCACATCACTATTTTGACATAATGCGCCAAGGTCGTACCATAGCCAATCACAGCTTAACGCTAGCTTCACTCGCATCTATGTAACATTTTTTGCGCGATATACGAATAAATTATTCAATGATTTTAAGGAAACATAAAAACTTCTTGCGTATTTATTGATGAATTTGTTAAATATTCATGATTTTAGCAATCTATACAAATCTTATTTTTTAGCGATCATGTTTAAATTAAGTGCCGAGATTTAAAAACCATATATTGAGGTAAATGCATACCGATTAACAAAAAAACATGCGTAGGAAGCTTTCGTTAGTAAGGTTCATGTTTTGTAGTGTTTAAAAGCGGCGCGGCAATGTAGGGAGTCGATTCAAGAGCTAGGAACTAGGTCAAGGCGTAGCGTTGTTTCATCTTGCTCTTGCAAAAGGGTATATCACCTAGCTGTCTCGCTCTATTGCCGGGCCAGTTGAGTGTGTTACTGGATTAGGTCATAGTCGCGTGTGTCTTATTCGATTATAGTTTTATTGTCATTAATGCAGCAATTTGCTATTTATGTATTTGTTTACAGCCTAAATCCCGTAAGATACCACATTAGCGCTGTCGTTAAATAATTCCCATAGCTACAGCGACAATTTCCTTTGTTCTTGTCTATTAGCTGAGAATCTGGGTTACGGACACATTTACCTAATTTAGTAAGTTGGTAGGTTAGTTGATGTGATTTAAATAAATTGTATAGGCCTTTAGAACAGTAGCTCTTATTTTTGATAATGCTTAGGTACTTACGCCTAATCTTATAATTGCAAATATGTGTTTGTTTAGTTCCATCTTCACGGTTCGAAGCCTCAACCGAATCATACGAAATTTGTTGCAGATACTTTATAGCCCAGACAAAGGGTTGTAAGACCTGTAATGATGGAACCAATAATGGAAAAGGACCACAGATGGACATTTGATTCTTATTTTACAGGGTTATTCATTTGTTTTGTAACAATCAATTTGTAACCGTATTATCTTTGAATGTAGTGTCCATTATTGGTGCCTTCAGCTAAAAGTGTCCAACATTGGCCTCACCTAGTTTAATCGCGGAAAATTGGACGGTTCCCAAGCAAAGAGATAACGATTAGCAAGCTCTGCGCAAACGGAGCCGCGGGCAAATGCCTGCAATAATTAAGTAATTAATTACACAAGGAGCGTTAAGCTCACAGTGAGCTAGTTGCGCGTGCTGTTTTTTTTGATTCCGATGGTGTTTTTTGTTGAGTTGTTCTTTAAAAAGTACTAAAGCAATGTTATGTTATAAAAACATTATGGCGAGTGTATTAGGTACAAGGAATTTATTTCGAACTAGCTACCCGCCCTCGCTTCGCTTCGATTTATGCGAGTTTTCTGTAACACCCGTACATACTCCAGATAAACCTTTCTCTTCACTCTACCTATTGCTGAAAACTGCATCAAAACCCGTTGAGTACCTAGTTTAAAAGGTCTCGAACAGACAGCGAAACCGACTTCATTTTATACTATGTAAAGAAGATAATAAGTAAATCAGGTAAGTACTTTAGTCTAGCAGTATATCTAACTTTAAGTGGAAAACTTTAGTTTTTACACATATTTTTCCATATGGAATTTCCACATAACTTACATAGCTTCGCAAATAACTTTTGCAATCTATAGTAGGTATCTAGCCAGTGTAACCGAAGCCCCTGATTAGTTTCTTTAAATCTAGTTCGTACTTTTGCACCTAGCTACTATACCTTTCAGTCTCCATGACGGGAACCCGTTATTCCAATTTTTGTTTGGTTATAATATCTTTGTTTTATGGCTAAAAGTAAGTGCGAACCTGGTTGCTTCTTAGAGACCCACATGTGGATCAAGGACGTGGAGCTGGCTAGATCGTCGTGACCCATACATGGGGCACTGGACTATCAAGGTGTTAAGACTGCGCCGAGGAAACGTCGAGCGTCCAGTGGCGCCCTCATTACTATTATTGTGTTTTCTAATTAACTAAAGAATTTCCTTGCAATCAGACGATACATTTTTGTAGCGCAAGTAAAACACAATTTATGGGATACGTAACAAACTTTAATAACAATTACCCTTTGAGTAGTCAGCTTAACGGAAAAAGGTGGCCACTTTTTTCCGTTAAGTTGATAACTCGAAGGTGAATTGTTATTAAACTATGTGATATACCCTATAAGTTGTGTTTTCATTTGTAGTTCAAAAACCTACCGACCAATTTCAAGAAAATACTTTAGTTTATGAGAAAACACAATAAAATTAATGAGGGCGCCACTGTACATCCGGCGTACGCTCGGCGCAGTCTTAAAAGCAAAATGATCTAGTGTTTGTTGCGGCGCTTCTCTGCAATGATCTGTCCGAAGCGCTAGTAGACTCACTCTATCACCGGGACTGTAAAATTATCGCCCCATTTCATTGATATAAAGTTCATGGTGCCAACAACATGGAAGTTTCGAATACGAAAAAAAAGACAGTATTGTTATAAAATCCGTCGAAACGGTTTATTTATTTACAAACGTTTTACAATATTAGTTAAGTGGCGAATCGTTTCACAAACATCGTCTCAAATCATTAGTTAATCATATCTTTACGCTAACGATTGTTCGTTAAATATAATATACATTCTGTTGACTTTAAAGGTGCTATAATACGTGTCATTTTTCTACAATTTATACCTAACAATATACTGGCATCTTAGTCTGTCATAACATGATGCAAGTCATACGTGTTATACATTTTTTTGCTTACAATAAATTGCTAGAATATTGCACTCGTTTTGTTCACGTTATACAATTTTATCATCTTTAAGTACTTAATCTTTTTTTTATCAGACTTACTATGTTATACAAGACTAGTAGCCAGCTATAAATTGCAGAACCTGGCACGTCTAGAAGAACCTTTAATATGTACCCATGGGTACTCATAAGGGAAGGAACTGGGGTCAGTTTCAGTCAAAAATTCTTAATTTTAGGCGTTTTCGTCTAAGTGGAGTTCTTTCTAACCGGTGATCTCTTACACAAGCTTGCGGCCCACAGCGAGCTCGACTCTTGACCTCTCCTATATACTTGACAATCCAGCTCGCAAAGGAATGCAATGGTACATTATTGCGGAGGCCCGGGAAATAGGGGATTGCCGGCGAGCTGCTAAAATAAGATTAAGGTAATCCCCGTTTCTTACGAGGCATATACAATGTTTTTTAAGAGAATATTATACACAATTTATGTGTATTTGTAAAACAAATCGGATGAATTGAGAACCTGCTCCTTTTTTTGAAGTCGATTAAAAATGAATTTAGCACAATGAACCGCCACCAACTTTCTATCAACAGATTAATAATATTTCAGCAGACAAAAATGGGTTTTTACGTTTATTTCACTCTTCGGAAGAAAAAGAGATTCATTTATTTTTTAAAAGATAACCCATAATTTTGAGAGTATTTTTATGTCTTATGGTTTTTTTTATCGACCACATTCTTCCCTGAAGGCTTCTGGAATCCGCTAACACATTCTATGCAATTTCCACACAAACCGGACCCGCCTGGGGCACTGAAAGTTACTCTTACTATTTTACCAACTGCATTGTTTTGTATACTATGCTATCCCAGGCTAGGACTGTCAAGTACTATGACAGGATACTTCACGGCAGGCCGGCGTCGATCTCTCGTGCACCGATAACTTAAGGCCCGACAGGCCACCGATATTTGCTTCTAAGAACCAAGGGTCAAAAGGAATCTCATGCAAAGAAATGCAAACACATGATAACCAATTGGAATAAATTGTAGAGGTATATAAAAATAGCGAAAATCTGCAAGAAAGATGCCAGTGGACAAACTTAAAACAGAGAGGCAGTATTAGTGCATAGAGTCCTAAGTCCTAATACTACCTTTTTATTTGAGCAGCTATATTCAGCTCGGTAAAACTATATCGGTTTTGTATTGTTATCAACGGTCGTCAATACTGTCAAGTAAATAGGGGCTATTATAACGGTGACAATACGACAACATGTCAAAAGCAATATGATTTTACCCAGTGGAACACAGCCGCTGTAAACGCGTCTTTCTTACAGGAACAATAACAATTTTCTTTTCGCTTCGGTTGTTTAAAGATATAAAGTAGTCAACACTATATTAACTCGAGTATCTCAATTAATAAGTCCTTCGGATTTGGACTTTAAAAAGCTAAATTAACAATGTATTGTAAGTATGTAATAAATGCGAAATGAATGCTAGGTTACTAAGGGCTGTATCCAAAAATCGATCTCGCCTGAGATGTTCGTCTCAAGATACGTCATACTGGTCAAGTCAAGCGTCGGTGGCCAGTAGGCTTAGGGCGTTTACTCGTGATCGCAAGGTACCGAGTTCGGTTTGATGTACAAGTTTTTCTAACTTAAGTACATTACCCGATGTTCTTACTGTGAAAGAAAAACATCGTGAGGAAACCTGCACATTCGAACAGATAATCTGCAAGATAAGATATGATAAATGTCAATTCTGTCCTGTTATTATGTTATATAAAATAATATAACTAACAATCCAAACAAAAAACATTCATAAAACATTCCAAACAAAATGACAAATTTCAAAGGATTGGAGAGCTATTATTAAAAATTATTATTAACTATTATTAAGCTGTTATTAGAATTATCAAAAAGTTTTTATAGTTGGAAATTTTGTAGCTCTGCCTACCCCACTCTGGGAATAAAGGCGTGAGTTTATGTATGTATGTATGATTGGAGAGCCCATAAAAATTTTTTTCAACTCGTGACGCTTGAGACGACCGACTTGAGAGTAGTTTATAAATAAGATTTTTAATTGTCTAATCTTCAATCTTTATTGGAGGAGCGACTTTAGTGATATGGAAGACTCTTTCGTAATGCTAAGCTTTACACAATTTAAAGTTCAAATCAGAATTGTAGTGAGGCATGTAAACTCGAGTTCATAAATATGTGTACAAGTGTACAAACGGTACTACAGTTAGTACCTTGTCTATTTAATGTCATGTTTAGACTGCCATATATGAATTGTCACAGCGATTAAAATGACAAGGTATTAAAGTGTACACATATTTATGAATTCCACTGTACATGGTGTATCCTCAGCGTCTCCATCGAGTATTCGTCGACGAATTTTGTGTAGATGTCGAGTTGACTCGCTTTTTAGGTTAACGCGGACAGGAGCAAGCATTTGGCTTGTTGTAACGTCCACGTTGATTTAAAAAGACAACTATAACAATAGTGAATACTCGTTGTTCGGGGATAAATACTCTAGATAAAAGTGTACAGGGTGTGTTGTTATTCAAGTACAGCGAAAATGACCAATGAGTTATATTATAAATTAATTGCATTAAAAATGTTATTCGTTTTTTTTGTTGCAATAGGTTGGATAACCAAACTATTATTAAAAGTTACTTTAATGAAAGTAAATAGTAATAATAGTATGTTTATTTAAATAAACATATTCATTTTAGATGACGTGTCTAAATTTTAAAGTTAGAAAGGAATTAAGACACAAATCTGTAAGAAGAGCCAATTTCGTTCCCAGTTTGCGTTTGAAACGGACATTGACGTTGTTTTTTGAGTGATTGGTCATTATCGCTCTCACACCGTTGCGTTTGAATATCAACACACTAAGCTGTAAGGCCGCTAATTTAACCGGTTATATCCGGTTATTTGCATTCCCTAAAAGCCGCAAACGCATTGAGAACGGACGCGGCGTGGCGTTCCACACTAAAACCGCTTCAGAAGCGGCTCTTAATATAGGAACTAGGGCTCCGCTCTCAGTGTGCTTGGAGGGTTCGTTATCGCTGCGGGGGGGGGAGCGGGGCGGGCACGAGGTGGTAGGTGAGCCACCAGCACAGCAGCGGCTGCGTGAGCGCCACGAACAGCAGGAAGTACACGCGCCGCTTCGTGCCGCCCGGGCCCGGCCCCGCGCCCGGCGCGCCGTACCCGCCCGCGTAGTACGGCGCTGGCGAGGGCGCCGCCGAGCCCGACAGGACTTGCACGCGGAGCGATTTCACCTGTACGTATAATAGTACATTACTACAGAGGCCGGGAAGTAGGGGGTTGCCGGCCGACTGATATAGACGGCCGAGCGAAGCGAGGCCGGATACTTACGAGGCTGACAACCCCTTTTCACGGCGAGGTACGTATAGTGCTTTTCTCAAACATAATTGCAATGAAATAAAAAAAGACATCACTCAAAAAAGCAAATTGATAAATGTCCACCCCAGGGAAGAAAAGTAATTGGGTGTTAAAACAAAGTACCAGGAGCGCAGCGGTAATTAGGAGGTATATCAGGCATAGCGCAACTTAGATCGCAGGCGGTGCGGGCAACCGGCGGCGGGCGGGCGGCGGGCGCACACGACACAGCGCGGATGTCTCCCAAACGTTTATGCACTCCTAGTACTTGACGTTATAACATTTGCTCAAAAATTTTAAAAATATAATTTAGATATTCAGCCTGTTCATAAAACCAGCTGTCATGGCCAAATTAAAATTAAAAAAAAATTACTTCCCGGCCTAGGCCTTCAATTTTGTATGAAATTCCTTTACAGTTCTCTCGAGTTGTTCCGTCGGGAACGTGGCACTTTGAAACCTAAAATAACTAACATAACGCCGACATTACATAGCATGTTTGAGAAAAGTCGCTTCCCGCCGTCTATACGTTTAATACAGAAATAATAGCATATTTTGGAGGTAAAATATGTACATCAATGAAACTTTATTTATAACTAAAAGAAATAATTCGACGGCGTCAACAAAGACATGCATGTGCTGCATGTGAGCGAGAAAAAAAATGGAATCCATGAGACGAGAATAGAGGTCAACAATAGTGCATACCGTTTAAGACTGCACCGAGCAAACGTCGAGCGTCCAGTGGCGCCTCATTACTTTTATTGTGTTTTCTACTTAATAATAAAAAAAATCCTTGAAATCAGACGATACGTTTTTGTAGCGCAAGTAAAAACACAATTTATGGAATACGTAACAAACTTTTCCTACTCCTGTACTTTTATCTGTCATTTATATAGTCACGAACACTAACATAAGAACATACATAATATGTCCGCAGAATAATCCAGAGAAAAGTTTATCTTGTCTATGCCCCAAAACAGCACTTGTGCGTTTTTGAGATAAAACGATACGGCCAGCTGCCAAAGCTTAGCGTTGCACAATCGATTTAATCATATTTTAACGATTGTGGAATAGGGACTATAAATCACCTAATGTTTTGAGAAATGATTTCAGTTACCTGATTGGTCGATTTTAAAATAGCTGTATTCTGGTTGGTTGATACGAAATACAAAGTTTTTTTCATCATCATTAAATTTAAGAGCTAGGCTCTTGTCGGTGAAGTAATTGCCACTTTTCTCTACTCTGTGCTAGCTTTTTCAAAAGATTTAAATTAGTTAAAGAGAAACACGTACCTAAAAGAACCTATCGTTCCGTTTGACAGTCGATGTGTATTGTGATTGGTGGATTTAATTTGGTGAAGTATTCTGATTGGTCAAATTAAAATGTTTTGGAATTGTAAATAATTCTATTTTCCATTCCGTCAATTTAAAAACAAAGTAAACCATAGACATATTTTGTCATTTTCTTGTTTCCCGCTCGTTTGTTGTTCTTTACTTCGTTCGTTCGTTTGTAAGTTTTTTCGCTTAGTTTTGCATTTCATTTGAAACCTAGTCGTAGAAAAAGTATTGTATGCAACGGTGTATAACTAAGTCAAAAAACACTCGTGGCGCTTACCTTTACGATGTTCGCCTTCGGCTCACATCGTAACACACGCCACTCATATTTTTTGACCTCTCTTATACAACTATTGCATAAACTACTATTAATAACAATTACCCTTTAAGTAGTCAGCTTAACGGGAAAAGGTGTCCACTTTTTTCCGTTAAGTTGATAACTCGAAGGTGAATTGTTATTAAACTATGTGATATACCCTATACGTTGTGTTTTCATTTGTAGTACAAACAAATTTCGTCCAATTTCAAGAAAAACTTTAGTTTATTACAAAACACAATAAAAGTAATGAGGGCGCCACTGTACATCCGGCGTACGCTCGGCGCAGTCTTAAATGATACAAATTAAAACAAGCACTCACCAAGAAATATGACAACGCTACGCTACAGTACCCCAGCACGCAGTAGTAGCCCGTCCGTCCGACCAGCAGGCCGGCCAGCAGGCTGGCGATCATGGCGGTGTACTTGTAGCCCGAGTAGGCCAACAGGTCCAGCGTCTTCAGGTTGGACGTGGTGTGCGTCACGTACAGCGTCACCAGGTACAGCAGCATCTCGAAGATGATGTAGGCGAGGGCGCTGGACGCCTGCATGCCGATCTGTTCGGGGGAGAAGCGGTGCTGCAGCCCTGGAGGAGAACATGAGGCTGTAAAATGTGTGATCTTTTGGAAGTAAAAATGCAAGTCCTTAGTCTTCAAGAAGGCCTTGCAGGCAATTTCACATGTTTGTTACCAACACATTCTAAAAAATTCTAAAAGGGGGTAAGTGTCACGAGGGATTCCTGGTTGCAATGCAAATGCTAACTTTAAAAATCATTTCAAGAATTATTTATTAAGTTCCCAAATATCTGGATCATACGCAGTTGTACACACACACACACAGCGCACACACGCACACACACACACATATACACACACGTGTAGAGATAAGTTAGTATAAGATATGTTTCTTTTTTATTGTGTATGTATTGTATAATTGATCTCTGTATGATCTCAAAATGATAGTGATATTATTTTAGCTATTTAATTTTTAGATTTATTATTTTTGTCGCCGTCGATCGCCATTCTCTCCCTGGTCTCACTGAAAACCAGCGTCTGTGAATGTGTTTATCACATTCAGAGGCATAAAGCTGAGCGGAGACCATTTTGGGCGTAAAGAAAAAAAAAATTAGGTTAAGACTTTTTTTATGATTGCGAACTGTTTTTATTTAAGTGCCAAATAAATTATTTTTCGTTTCAATGCTCCATCCAACAGTAGACGACGTCGTACAAGAGCGGGGACACATACCGAGCATGAACCCGGCGAGCAGCACGTAGGTGACGTAGCCCATGGCGGGCACGTACAGGTCGGGCGCGTTCAGGTCGTACCGCGGCTGCACCGGGGACTCCTGGTCGTACTTCACCATCCAATCCTATAACATTTATGAAAGTATGTTTGATGCCTCCCATATAGGTACTTAAGCTTCCGCTCGTCGAGAAGTAGAGGAATTAAATTAGAAATTCATTAACTTTGATGTGCAAAGTGTGGTAGTGCGCCTCCTAACTCTGACCCTTAACTATGAAATTAAAATTTCTGTTTATTAAACAAATAAATAACTTCAAAGACAACATCATACCTCACTCACAATGTCAGACAGGTGTCAAAACAATTTTGTATAATTATATGAAAAAATCGGAGAGGAAAAATATTTACATTAACATTAACATTATTTAAAAAAATTCAAATGTCAGTTAAAACCAAAAATTCAACAAATTCTTCAACATATTAGGAGGTCTTTGCAACAAGGCTCAATCCTTCCCACACCTATCCTCGGCTCAAAATGCCCGCAACTGTCCCCCAGAGCCCTGGTCAGGCAGTTATCCGCGCAGCAAGCAGAGAGGAGCCAGCTTACTGCGCTCATTCCCGAAATACCAGTATTTTAAAATACCTGATTCTCAATATATCGGAATCCCAAAACTAAACATACAAATCATTATTATTAATATTAGTTTGGTATTTTGAAATACTGGTATTGGGACCGAGCGCGACGACAGCGCCACGTGACAGGCGGCCATTATGGACAATATTGTCACCGCTGTCAAACAAGAAGTAAGTAAATATTGTGAAAAATATTAATGAAATCTTGTGTTATTTTACTATATTACACAATTTTGGACAATGGTAGTCAGTAACATTATTGCCAATAATATTAAAATTGTTGTTTTCAGTGAGAAATGAGCCTATTCGTGACTTACTTTTTTTTTCTTACGGCAAATATCCACTTATTTCTTTGGTCTCGTTTCCACCATGGTCTTGGAAATTGGTAAAAATTACAGTCGCTTTTCTTCTCGGTGTTATTACAATTCACAACAACACATGTTACCAGGACTATATTTTTATCTCAAAAACGATTAGAAAATGTTTACTGCAATATGGATTTGACAGCTCAAGTCAGCGACAAAAATGTCAATTTTAGCCATAGCGAGCGCTGTGATCGTTTAGGCTACCCCCTCCACCCGCTTTGCACTCTGCCGATTTTGAGAATGAGCAGCTTACTGGCTACGCTTCCTTTGAGTTGTCACCTTATGCGTGTAGGGGAACAGTATGAGCAGCAGCTTCCGCGCCACGTAGCGCGTGTCCACGGCGAAGTAGTACCGGAGCCGCGCCACGGGCACGTACCGGCCCAGCTCGCGCTGCACCGCCTCGCGCCCCGCGCTCGCCAGCTGGTTGCCGTACTGGAGCGCCATGTCCTAGAAAACACAAGCAAATGTTTTTTTTTGTTTTGTCAAATCAAGAATAGGCTTCTACTGAAGAACCAATGAACGTCATCATTAGGGTTAGGACTTATGGTGGCATATCGTGGTTCTAGAATACATGGAGTCGCTATTTCCTATAGTCTATACTTTTAGGTATTTAAAAAAATTAAAATATTCCAAACCACGTGACATTGTTAAACAGCCAATCAAAACTGTTTTATCGAACTTTGACGTACGACGACTTTGACGCCAATAGAAGCAAAACACTGTCTGCTTCTATTGGCTGACGAACTATATCACGTGGTTGTTTTGTTTACATTTTTTTAAATGCCTAAAAGTAGAGACTATAATTATTATAAACATACCACTTTGGCCTTCAGTATTGTCATATTCAATTAACAATTGAATGAATTACAGATATATCAGATCGAAAGTGAGTGGACGGGTCGGAAGGGGCCGCCGTACATTTTCGAGTCAAATCGGAGAAATACTGGAAAAGGGCCGAATCTTAAGTACCCAAAACCGACGTGCGTGCATGACTCGATGTATGAATGTGGAAGAAGCGAAAGAAATTTGTCAAGATCGTAGCAAATGGAAAGAAGTGGTCTCTGCCTATCCCTCTGGGAAACAGGCGTGATTTAATGTATGTATGTATGTATGAATTAATTAAATGAAATGAAATTTTGAAATACTGTTATGACAATACTGAAGGTCAAAATCACGGTGGGATGTTTATAATAATTTGGAAATAGCGACTCCATGGATTCGAGAACCACGGTATGCCACTAAAATCCTAACCCTAGTCATCATAGACTTCATCATGATTAACCATCAGGAGAGCAAACAAGCAGACGGACCGTCCGATGGTAAGCAGGTTCTGGGACACGAGACAGTTGGGTGAAGACACATCTATCAGCACCGATTCGCATTTTGTATATATAAAATGGCTGTTTTCTAGTCACTATTTTCTATAGACAAAATGCGAATCGGTGCTGATAGATGTGTCTTCACCCTAAGGGCAAGATTAAATACTTTTGTGCTAGTATGTATTGTGAACACTGTGGCTTAGTGGTAGGTCAAAGGATATGGATTACTACTGGGACCTGTACATCCCTGTGACATTTAAATTATGTAGCTTAAGTTTAGTATTGTAATAAGTGATTTATTTAAAAAAAACGGCTTACTGTTGAGTTTCTTGCGGCGCTTCTTCTCAACAGTGGTCTCTTTGGAAGCGCTGGTAGACTCAGACTTGTAAAAGTGCCTACAGGGCCTACTTACAGAATAAATGATTTGAATTTTTTGAATTTGAATTTTATGATGGTGATAGCCAAGGGGACTGGCCCTGAACAAGTTCACTAAAAACTGTATGTTTATTTTTGTCTACAGTTTGTTTACTGTATGTTTATATTGTTATAGAGTCATAAACCAATTTATGACTCTATGACACGTGACATGGACTTTAAGAATCAATTGATCACATGTGACTATGACTAGCACTTCTCAATTCTATCTTTAGTCTATTTATCAAGGAAACCAAGATTTCTGGAGTACCTAATGGCAGTTTGTGATCCATCAACATGCTAAAGTATATATATCAGTAAATACTGCGATATGTCATTAGATTTGGCCTCCCACAACCAACCAACATGTTATAGTACAGAAATGATAAATATTGAACTTATATTGATGGAACAAAGTATATCTAGCCTTCGCCTAATGAAAAGATGTGTTATATTTAACTGGATTGTTGAGAATGTATTTAAATTCATAAATATTGCAAGTCTAAAATTACACTTTAATGAAACTGTTTTGGTGTTAAGAATTTTTACCTCAGTTTACAAACCTAAACTTATTTTATAAGTTAGATATTTAAACATCCTGAAGCAATAATAATGAAATTAATAATAACTTTCAGACTGAGATGAATATATGAATATATACAGGGTGTCTCATTCAAATCGGTCAGTATGGGAAAGTCTGAAACTATAAGACATACGAAGATTTGTTCTTAGGAAACATGTCACCGATTTTGATAAAAAGAAAAACTGCATTCAAACATTTGAAAAAAAAACTGTACCCAGGTAGGGAATCGAACCTGGTTGTTTTGAAAAAATAAACTTACACTATTTCTATTCAGATATCGTTTGTGTAGGTCTTAAGCAGTAAATGTTTCTAAGAAACATGATGTTTAAAATGAATAAAATGCATTGTTTTCACATACTTTAATTTATCATAGTAGGTGTTCGAAGTGACCACGTTTTTATTCAATACAATATTCAACACGTTTAGGTAAAAACAATTTTACATGCCTGAACTTGTTGAATAGTGTAACGGTGGTCACTTCGAACATCTATTAAAATAAATTAAAATTATGTGAAAACAATGCATTTTCTGGATTTTAGACAGTCATCATGTTTCTTAGAAACATTTACTGCTTAAGACCTACACAATCGATATCTGAATAGAAATAGTGTAGGTAAGTTTATTTTTTCAAAACAACCAGGTTCGATTCCCTAGCTGGGTACAGTTTTTTTTTCAAATATATGTATGCAGTTTTTCTTTTTATCAAAATCGGTGACATGGTTCCTAAGAACAAATCTTCGTATGTCTTATAGTTTCAGACTTTCCCATACTGACCGATTTGAATGAGACACCCTGTATATGAATGACTACGGAATTTAAAGTGACCTTCAGCACACCCACTCCGAGATGATTCTTGTTGGAATCATTACAACATGATTTTGATTACCTGAACAACAGGTTGCTGCAACATTGAGCCCAACTGGGCTGGAGAGGCCATAGCAGGTAGTGGGGATGGCGGGAATCCTGACATGTAGCCAAAATCTAAAACATTACACTCAGATTTAGAATGTTACCCTTAAATGCACTATATCTTAACATATAGGTATTAAAGAGACAATGTATGTTTACTGGACTGAGGAGGCGCCGCGCCAAAATCTTGGCCGGCGTCGAGCTGAATGCCTTCCTGAGGCATAGCGCCAAATCCCGGGCTGTAGGAAGGTGCGGGACTGTACCCCGGCGCCGGGCTGTATGGCGGCGGAGCCCCCATCGCCGCTACATCGCTTACCCTCTTTGCCTTCCGTATACCCCCCGGCTGACCCACTAAAAAAACGAAAAAAACTTCACCAACATCCCGTTTTCAATACGATAAACAATTCAACCAAATCACCCACTTACCGTTTCTGGAAGCATTAAAATTCATTTCTAAATCAATTTATGAACTACCAACAGTGAAGAACCATAATTAAAAGTCTAATTAGCAAGTTTTTCAGTTATTTCGCTGAACGAAACACATCATCATCAGCTTGTCTCAATTTCGGTGACGTTTCAGTGACAGAAAGAATTTTACTTTTGAAGTCACATAAGTAGACCACGATGCGAACCATACTGCCTAGTTTTAACACAACATTAAGATATGATTTATGACACAATTGTCTTAGTAAAATTCAAACAGAGATTTTATTGGAAAATTTAATTTTTATAATGTAAACTGTAAGATTTTTTACATGAAATTTAACACGTTTTAAATGTATAATGCGATCTCTGTCGTTCTCACGTGTAATTCGTATTTGTAAAAGAGACAGCATGAAAACAGTTTCGGAATTCGTCATTGTTTTTGACGTTTGACAAGTTGACAAGTGTCAAACGACGCAGTGGTTGGCTTATCAGGGATTCAGTTCATTATTTTATCAACAGTTTTGAACAATAACAGCGTATTGCGAGTTTCATGTCGCTTGATTTTAACTTTGTAATGCAATAGCTTTGTTTAATTCTAGTTGTAAAAAGTTGGGATTGTTTTAATCATGGCGTTAACGAACGTGTTGTTGGTGAGCCAAATAGCTGGCTACTTCGTAGCGCTTATCCTATCGCTGTGTATCCTGGTCCCGATGAGTATGCACGTCCACGAGTTCAGGTACTCTAGTTAACTTATTAATTTATCTGGTAGTTAATACTAAAAGACAAGTTTAAGTAAAGCCGATATATAGCAGAGAAGTCTAACAATAGATGTCTGTTTATTATTTGTAAACTTTATCAGTTAAAGTAGCTTTCGGCATCATAACTGACTTTACATTGTATATTGTAGATGTACAATGAGTGCACATTAGGTGACACTGCAATATCAATGTCTCTTGTCATTATAACTAACAACATAACATTTTAAACTATTCTAAATACCTACTTATTTATTCTCGCATACTACTCTTGTTTATTTCCTCATAAATTTAAGGTAAAAGTTATGAAATAGCTGATATGTAATGAGGCTTACATTTACAGGAAAATATACTTGAAACTGCTTTAAGGAAACTGATATAACCGCATAAGTTAACAATTCATTGCTTTTATGCAAGAGTGCAGCATCTCGAATTGTGTTGCTGTTGCATTTAAATTCAGAACACTTTCTACTTAAAGTTTTCTTTAAAACGTCATCATTTTATGAGTTGGTTGGGTTGGGTGTAAGGTTGAGTGTGTATTTCTCTCATTTATGTTAGTTTAGTACCCACAGTACAAGCTTTACGCTAAGTTTGAGATTATTCTTAAAGGACATGGCCCGTTTGTGCCCCAATTTGTACACGAATGAGACATATGTGAAAAATCATTAAATAATTATTAATTACACGTGTGATTAATTAAATCTCTGTACAAGCAGCGGAAAAAAAGTAAATATAAAAAAGATATTGTGTGCCGGAAACCACCCACTTGACAGTTTGGCATGTACACATACGCGTGCCGGCGTGTTATTGAAAGAGGTGAATCCCTGGAGGCCGTATTACAAATTCTTAAAACTGACAAGTTCTAGGCAACGAAAGGGACAGAGCCATATGACATCACTCTGTACCTTTCACTAGAGGACGTTTAACGTGGCATGCGGCCTTTTTGGATTAAAGACTCGGGAAGCAAAATAAAATAAAAAAATTAAGGTGGTTCGCCTAAGGTTCGCGCCCTTTTCGCGCTATAGAGCAGTTTTTTTCAGTACCTTTTGCAAAAGACAGAAAGAAAACATACTAAACACAGATTAAAGTACTAAAAATACAAAAATGAGCATGACTTAGGAGCAGTAGGCCTTTAAAGAGAGATCATTATTGCAGTTTGAGGTGACAGCGCCTTGCACGTTATGATGTGTTTTGAGGTTATGTAAAAAACTAAGTATCGAATTACCTACTTTAAAACCGCTGCTTTATATGTAAAATGACAAATACATATTGAAAGTACATAATTTTCGCTTTAATTTGAGATATAAATGATTGCTGTACATTCTGGGGCACAGGGCCATAGTAAAACGGGCCATGTCCTTTAATTTATTCATATATTATTTAATAGTTATCAAAGCCACAACTATTTGCTGCTTTTATACAATACTGCTAATCAACTGAAAGTCATGCCTCCGACGACATACCGGCTCTGGCGTAGTAAAACATGTTTAGAGAGTGAATGACACATTTCATATTCAACGTAAGGCATTCAAAAGGTTAATTCATAGACAACATCCAATACTAATCACATCCGACTACAAATATTTGCCTAAAAAGGCATTTTTTTGTTGCCATTTCATTCACCTCTCAAATAAGTATATAATTATGTTGTATGTTCCAGCGGTAACTGCCTGCTGTTCTCGGAGGGGACCTGGCAGGTGGCGGACGGGCAGCTGGCCGTGACCTGGGCCTCGAGGGCATTCTGCAACTACGTCATCATTGTCGGCGTCCTCATGTTCATCGTGAGCCTGGTCCAGATCTACAGGTTAGTCCTGCCTGAGATACGTTACCGGTACAAAATTGAGGATATCCAAGATTTTTGTGGTAGGTGGTAGGACCTTGTGCAGTGTCCATCCATTGGAATAATACGGTAGACTCTATAGAATAACAAGTTCAAAATTATATAAAATATTGACTCTGGACTAGGGATGCATCGATACGCCTTTTCGCCGATACGATACCGATACTCTTATAAAAATACCGATACCGATACCGATACGCTTTTTGTGAATTCAAAAATGAAGGCATAATAAATAAATCACAAGACAGATTTCTTTTTATTAATATAAGAAGTAGATACATAGGTTAATATTAGATAATTAAAAAATTTAGTAATTAAAATTAACATTGATAAGATTTTTGTTTAAAACAAAGTAATCTTAAATTTTTCGGAGAAAGGCGATTTCGCAAGTCTGTTTGAATAAGACCTGCGCTGGAAAATAGTCTCTCAGATGCGACAGAACTCATTTGGAAACTAAAGTACTTCTGCGCATTTTTTTTTAAGTTTGGGTATAAAACGTCATTGCGCCAGAAAACGAATGGATCTGCATCTCTTGATATATTGGGACGTGCCTCGTATGCAACGAAATAGACGCGAGGCCAGAGCGGGCGGGAGAGACAAGACACTCACAAGCGCGGGGTTTCCCCGAGCATAGTTCATGCCTCGTTTGCAACGAAATAGACGAGACAAAACGCTCGTTTACACTACATTTTTAAATTAAAAAGTATTGTTGAATCGGTCATAAAAATATCGTCGATACCGATATATCGGCTAACCCGAAGTATCGCCGATATATCGGTATCGGTATCGGTATCGGATGCATCGCTACAGCTTGCACTGATGTACAGTCAACCAATTTGATTTCTAGGCCACTGGACTTTGTCAACGTGACGTTGTAAACCAAATCATAGGGAGTCTCTTACGTTTTGGTTGACAACATCACTTTAACATAGTCCAAAGTGGCCTAGAAATCAAATTGGTTGACTGTACTAGTGTACTTAAGCAGACAATGAGGCGTGCACTGATCAGTGCTTAGAGCCTTAGCCATATCACGGGAGGGTTTATCGCCATTAACTGACTCTGGATTGAGTGTGAGATTGAACACTGTTAACACTGATAATTTAAATATCTATTTTAATGCACATTTTATCAGTTTGTATGTATATATGTAAACACTTAATTGTACTTACAAAAAACAGAAAATCAAATACAATATTTACAGTATTGGAATGTACAAAGGCGAACTTACCAGTATTAGCGACGGAATCCTAGAAAATTAGTCAAGTGTGAGTCTGATTCCTGCACCGAGGGTTCCGTACCATTTCCATTTTCTAGTATTTGTAGTTTTTCTTCAGGATTTGTACTGTCAGGTGCATAAAAAGTATACACCCCAAAATCTCAAAAATATGAACACAGAACTTATTACTTGGTCTATGTGTAGTTGTGCACATTTTTTGCACCTTTGCGCGAATACTTATTTTTACCCTTGACTGTACTAAGAATCATACCAAATTTGACGCTTGTATGTTTTTTATTAAATAAATAAATGAATGTTTTACCGCTTTTAAAAATACGTTTCATGTATTACCTTTTTATTTCAATGTCTTAAAAACAAATTTTAGTAAATCTGCCGTAATAGCACATATTCAGTAAAAAAAAACAACCTGATATTTATTTCGGTTTAATAGATACCTATAGCTGTTTAAAGTTAGGACGGACGGACGGACGGACAGCGTAGGCATGTTAATAGGGTTCCGTTTATTTTATTTTATTTATTGTCAATCACATGCAGTTTTCGCAGTCCGCAACCAAAACACTTGCCCATTACTAATTAGATTATAATTAGACATATTGAGTTTAGAAATTAAAAATATGTTATAGGAATGTCATTAAATAAGAAGTAAAAAAAAATACATTAATTAGATTCTAAGGTCACCATTTTGTCATACGAGGGCTGCTACTTATGTAACCGGAATAGAAAAAATAAACAAACGTACATGGCTAAATATGGTTTTATTGTTTTTCGAAGTATTCTCCGTGATAATCGATGCACTTTTGCATACGTTGAAACCAATTTATAAAGCACTTTTTCCACTCTGACTGAGGTATCTCCAAAACGTGCTGTCTGAACGCGTCGACGGCATCTTCACGGGTCGAAAATCGTTGACCACGTAATTTATTCTTTACATTTGGAAATAAATAGAAATCATTGGGTGCCAAATCAGGGCTGTAAGGTGGATGACCCGTTAATTCTATATTTTGACCTTCCAAAAATCGAGTCGTTTCACGTGATGTATGACAGCTGGCGTTATCATGGTGCAGAATGATTCTCCGTCGCTGGTTGTTTTTCCATATTTTTTCAAATACTTCCGGCAAACAAATGGTCGTGTACCACTCCGAATTAACCGTATTACGATTCTCTAGGGGCACTGTAGCCACATGGCCATTAATACCAAAAAAGCAGGCCACCATTTGCTTCAAGGTGCTTTTTGCACGAGTTACTTTCGTAGGGTTCGGCTCATTTTGAAACACCCACACCGTTGATTGTTGTTTAGTTTCGGGATCATACGCATAGATCCAGGATTCGTCACCTGTGTAGATATTATAAACAGCTTTTGAGTCACCACGGTTATATTTTTTCAACATTTCCTTGCACCATTCGACGCGAGCCTCTTTTTGATCCTTAGTTAAGTTGTGCGGGATCCAACGCGAACAAATTTTTTTCACAGCTAAGTGTTCATGTAATATCTTATTAATGCTCGTCATACATATGCCTATAGTCGCCTCTATCTCGCGATACGTAACATGACGGTCATGCATTATAAGTTTTCGCACAGCTTCAATATTTTGTGGTACAACGACCGATTTCGGGCGACCATCCTTAACTTCGTCCCTGAGCATACTACGTCCACGATTGAACTCACTAAACCAGTGATACACAGTAGTTTTGGATGGAGCTTCATCACCAAAAGTCGAAGTTAGTTGATCTATGCACTGTTGTTGCGTTAAACCACGCCGAAAATCGTAATAAATCATAGCACGAATATTTTCACGAGTGAGTTCCATTCTTGCAGCGAGATTAAAATTTAAACCCGCCAAAAACAAAAGACTAGCGTACATAAGAAAAAAAATATATAGCGGCCAGTATTAAAAAAAGTTCAAATTTTACCATGGAGGTCAGATATAGCGTTTAAAAATGTTGGAATCCTGGATTCCGGTTACCTAAGTAGCAGCCCTCGTACTTACCTAATTATTTTATAATGTACAGTCAAGGACTTTAATTGTTAAGCCACTATGGAACCCTGTCATAATGACAGCGTCAAACCATATGAAAGAAATTACGCTAAAATTAATGATTAACGTTATGCGACGGGGTTCCATAGTGGCTTAACAATTAAAGTCCTTGACTGTACAGTCACAGATTACATTTGGTACCCACCTTAGGTCCAAAGTCAATCTGATATTCTACAACAATAAGGTTGAGTTTCCCAAAAGTTACAAATAACTTGACATCTCTTATGACATTGACTTGACATCAAGCATATTTTTCTTGAAATGGGTCCCAAATTAACGCCTCGCGCGCCTTAAGACAACTCCTATGCTATCCTCCTACCCTACCCTCCTACCCTTTTTGTTTTGGATACCCTTCGGGTACGGAATCCGATAAAGAATCTTCTGTCCCAGGTTGTCGATGCTGCTATACCGTGACCGGGACAGCTCGTTCCTCTCAGCGTTCATGGAGGCGGCGGGGTGCGCAGCCCTGTGCGTGCTGGCCGTGTCGGCCGCCGCCATCGTCACGCTCGGCTTCATGACCTGGTGCCAGATCATCGTGGCAAGGTTCCCCAGGTACACTTACATTACACCACCAACTCCTGGGATCAACTTTAAAGCTATGTTGTTGTTGTTCTTTCTCCTGATTAGAATAGAACAGAATAACTTTATTTCAGGCAATAAAATAAAATATAAAGTCATATCAAGGGCCAAATCAAAAGCACCCGAAACCGACGCACGTGCATGAAGAGATTGATGAATGTAGAGGAAGCGAAAATTGTGTGTTTAGATCGGTGCACCTGGCGTTCCATAGTCTCTGCCTACCCCATTGGGAGACAGGTGTGAAGGTTTTTTTTATGGCATATAGAAGACAAACGAGCACACAGGCCACCTGATGGTAAGTGGAAACTGTGACCCATAGACATTCACATTCACAAGACTGCAATGCAATCCTAAGACTGCAAATGCGTTGCCAACTCTGAGGACTAAGATGGAATGCCTCTATGCTAGTCATTTCACCGGCTGTCTTATCCCCAAACAACAATGCGAACACTGCTGTTTGGCGGTAGGTTAATGGATAAGATGGTGGTAGCGATCCGGACGGACCCTGCACAAGGTCCTACCACCCTAAAGGTATGTATGTATGTCATATCAAGTAACAATGAAATGAATTGTTGATTTTAACTAAGTATTTTATTGTGTGTTCGTGTTCATAGGTTACGTAATAGTATCTGTGGTCTGAATTGTTGTATTTTAGGCTGGAAGAGATTTAGGGTCCCTTCCCCGGTAATAATTTCTCATGATAAACCATCTTAATAAGATAGGCACTCAATGACAAAGAAGTTTTGTCTAATAAAGATGATATGTGATTTGGTCATTTTACACGTTTACCCCAAGGCATAAATTCTTCGTAGCAACTTACCGATTCGCATTTAACCTCGATCGCGTATTTTGCAGTAGATTTTTGCCTCGATTCTTTTTTGGTAACTAACCGACTGCGGCAAACCCCAAAATGAGGGTTATCTGTTTGACCTGCATGTTTGTCCGACTCTATGTTCCCTCGTAACTACTAAACGGCTAAACCGATTTTTATAAATTATATGTGGTTAGATTCGTCATAACCACTAAAGTGTCATAGGCTATATTCAAATTATTTAAATGTAAAACTGGCTAAACAAAAAATATATACATGATAAGTGGATTTGTTCCTGATTCGTCATATTCCAAATTGGTCATCTTCCAAACTCGACAATTTCCTAACTGGTCATATTCCTGATTCGTCATATTCCAGATTCGTCATCTTCCAAACTCGTCATTGTACAGTCAAATTAAATCGCGAACACGTGCTTACAGGAATAATAAGTATAACAAACATAATAATAACAAACATAATAATAAGTATGCAACAGTAACTTTTTTCCTCTTTCACTTGCGATAAAATGCATTTCTTCGTCCGTACCATTATTACAAGCCATCTTCTTATTTCATTAAAATGATATTGTATGACTCAATATAAATAATAAAGTAACAATGACATTAACTTCATGATAGACAAGTAACACTCATCTATTAATTATCTAAAGAGGTTCTTATCATAACATTTACCACAGAGGATTTCTATAATAAATTTGTGCAGGCAAATCTACATGGTATGACGAATTTGGAAGATGACGAATCTGGAATATGACGAGTTAGGAATATGACCTGGGCCCTATCTAATAAAAGTTACAATTTACAATTTGTAATTACAATTCACATTTTACATTTCTACATATTTCTGTTCAATAAAAATTACAAATTACAATATTGTAATAGTAAAAAAAATACAAAATTGTAGAATTGTAGCTACAATTTTACATAATCCTGTTCAATAAAGGTTTTTACCTGACAGGCATTAATTTACAAATTTGTCAGAAAAAGTGGTTTATTAAACGCAGTGTTGTAGTTACAAGTTAACAATATTGTAGAATTGTAATATAATTCTTACAGGCGAGCGCACTCTGTGTAAAAACCCTTGGTGATTTTTACTTGTTATTAAAATAATACGTTTTGAGCAATGGTGTTAACGTCATCTAGTGAGAGCAGTGACGAAGAATATTCACCAATACTTGTGCGACGGAGGCAAATATTTAAAAAAAGAATAAATTTCACGTTTAATTTGACAGACTACACATTTAATGAGAAGTTTAGGGTAAGCAAGACTACCATTGAATATTTGGTAAATAAAATAGGCATTGAGCTTGAACACAAAACCAACAGAAATCGCCCGACTCCGTCCACGATGCTAGAGTAATGAGGTGCTCTTCCTTAGCACAAGAATGGCGAAATGGATGGAGACCTTTTCCCAATGCAATAATATTGGGAGATAGCGGCTACGGTCTAACAAAGTGGCTAATGTCACCTAAAATTCCAGTACAGATACCAAGAACCTTAGCACTGGAACGGTATTTGCGTTCTTTTAAATCAACAAGGAGATTGGTTGAAAATGCACTGGGGATCTTAAAAGAAACATTTCCGTGTTTGAACTATCTTAGAGTGCAACCAATCATTGCAAGTAAAATTATATTATCTTGCATAACTTTACACAATATTGAAAAGCGTTTGGGTTCGGAACATTATCATCCCTACTCAGGACAACAAAGTACGGAACATGATAATACAACACTAGTTCCAAACGATCATAACGATGACTACACAGTGACTACATTTTTTTCTACCCTCGTTTCATTATTCTTCAATAATAAATATTACACTTATATGTGAATCGTATCTTACCATGACTTATTTGTAAAACAAAATTGTAATCGGTAACTACAGGCATTTTTTACAATTTTAAAGTTTTATTAAACAGGGTATAAACGCGTTACAATTTACAAATATTTAGCAGTGTTACTTTTACATTTTTGTAGTTTTATTAAACAGGCTTTTACCATACAATTCTACAAATATGTCACTATTTTACAAATTTGTCGGATTGTAACGTTTATTAGATAGGGCCCAGTTAGGAAATTGTCGAGTTTGGAAGATGACCAATTTGGAATATGACGAATTAGGAACAAATCGATAAGTGATAAGTAACATTTACTTTGACGACATTATCCAAACAGCGGTTGGGTTTTTTATTAAAGCTTGCTTTTTGTTAAACTTGTTCGCCAATATTTTTCATCGCGTTTTATCTCGAACGTGTATTTTGCTGTAGAGTTTTCCTTCGATCGTCTAATTTGTTATTCGCCAATATTTTTAACCTTGTTTGACCTCGACCGTGTATTTACTCAAGATTTTTGCCCCGATCGTTTGTTTTGTTATTTACCAATATTTTTTATCGCACTTTACCTAACCTAATTGTATCTGATCCTTTAAACGCGTTTTTAACTGATGTATAAATTGGAAGAGGTTGATAGATAAATGCTTTAGGCTTTTTTTTGTGCGTGTTAGATAGGGGACTGTTTCGTCGTGATTGAACTTTTTCTTCTTCAAACGTAAAAAACGCATTAAAAAATAAACCTACAGAGGTAAAGCAAACATATCTATCGCTATGAAAAGCGATTAGGATGAAGAACATGAAAAATTAAACTTTGCGGTTTTAAAACTTGGCCTGACAACAAGTTTTACAGTTCTATCAAAGCCATGACAAAAAAAAAACAACTAAAGCTTATGATTACTTTGTTAAAATAACCTCGGGATTCCTAAATAGACCCGTTTTAAGGTACCCATGGTTTTATTGCATTGTCATCGGGTTTATTTTCGTATAACCTCGTCCACAGCTGCGACGTCGCCGCCGGCCAGAACATTGATGAGAAAGACAATATATCCACGAACGGATTCTACATGGAGATGGGCACTGCGCAGGTAATTTTGGCTTGTACTCGCTTGCACATTTAGACCAGGGCCGTAGGTAATGGAACCAGTAATGGACAAGGCACGATGATTCTTATTTTACAGAAGATAAGGGTATGCAATTTGAATTAAGAATGAAATGTCCATCATTGGTGCCGTCACGATACTTAAATTCTTGAATTTTAACTGTCGAGCTCTCATAGAAGTCTTTCATAATGATAGCATGCTATGTAGTCCTACGGCTGTGTAGTTTCGTCCCAATCACATCTGGAGTCCTCCAGGACTCCCATATACGTTTTGTTCTGTCCGAAGCAGTGTTCAAATGCTACTACTGGGGCCCGGAATTGGGGGCGGCTTTTGACAAGTTGTATGGCGAGAAAGCCGCTGTTTATCGATGTTATCGACAAATCGATAGTTTATTTATGTTTTTACTAAATAAAAACTAAAATTTTCCGATGATTTGATTTTTTGATGTTTTGTTTTATGATGAACGGTAGGCGTGAACAGATGTTTTTTTTTGGGTTCGAGAGTAATGTGCGGGTGTTGTAGTTCGGGGCGTGGGGCGCGTTCGCTACGTGGGTGGGTCTGGCGGTGTTCGCGACGCTGAAGCTGTGCCGCTACCACCAGCTCGAGAACATCCGCGTGTCCATGCTGCGCGAGCGCACAAGGCTCGTGCACGACGCCTCCTCCACGCCGCCCGCCGCGCGCCGCGCCGAACACGTCGACGACGCGTCTTAAGACGGTGCCGAGCACACGTCCACCGTCCAGACGGCGCTCTCATTACCTAATTAACTAAAAAAAGAAATTCCTTGCAATCAGACGATGCTTTTTTGTAGTGCATTTAAACACACAATTTATCGAGTACACACAACATCACACCTAACTAACCATTAAAGACAGAGCAGAGAGAAAAAGAAAGAGATGTATATATGTGTATTATGTCAACAACATACGCATTCTAGTGCGAGTCTCTTTCATGCAATATTTCAGATTTCTGAAGTGTATAGCTAGATGTGTTGCTGTGTGTACGTAACATACTTTGATAACAATTACCCTTTGAGTAGTCATCGTAACGGGAAAAGGTGGTCTCATTTTTCCGTTAAGTTGATAACTCGAAGTTCAATTATTATTAAACTGTGTGATATGCCCTATAAGTTGTGTTTTCATTCGAAGTACAAAAACACACCGTCCGATTTCAAAAAACACTGTAATAGGGCGCTGTACATCCGGCGTACGCTCGGCGTTATCTTATGGGATATTCAGTTCAGGTTTTACGAAGCTTAATTAGGAATTTGAAAGATGTAATCGCTTCTAGAACAGAAAGGATGCAGTGAATAATCATACGGCATTGCATTTTGGGATGTCGCGGCGCTGCTCCGCAATGATGGTCGTGTCCGAAGCCAGAACTTAACGTTGCGTAAATTACGGTCCGTCAATATTGACGCCATGTAATTACGACCCATTCTTTTGTTTACGCCACGTCACCGTATTTCACGCGACGGTGGCCGATTTACTCCATATACCGACATGTAAAAAGCCGTTGTGCGGCCAATTTAATGTGTTTTTTCCTCTAACTGATAAGTCAGTATTTTATTAACGCTGAATACCTACTAAAGCCGAATGAGAAAACAACATAAAAACGAAAACTGTTAGGTTATTCTCATAACCAACTCCCTTTGCAACTTGATTACTAACCGATAAATTTAAATTGTTTCCATCAGAGCGTACGAACAACATTTTAAAGCGTGCATTCTGAATTAAGTAGCTTTAAACCCGCTCATATGACTTCACTCGACCGACAAAAAGCCTTTTGGAGTAACACTTCTGACCAAATACGATGTCGTATGTTTTTTCACTACATCTGTAGGTAGGCGTTGACGACTGCACAGACTGTCCCACGGACTTCGGTCGCGACGTCGCGTCGGGCTTAATCAATGTAGTCCGTGCTACAACTGCTGGTTTGACTGCCAACTAGGCAATGCAAATGACCGGTTAAAACCGGTTTTAACCGGTTATTTTCGTAGAAAAACTGTTAATAACCGGTCAAATTGCATTCCCTACTGCCAAATTAACCTGGGGCTGTGTTCTGGGAAAAACCATTATGCTTTTGGATAGTTATGGTATTATTTTAAACTCGGCCTCCGCAGCAAAATGTAAGTAATTTTGTTTAAAGGTGCGACCGCACCGCTGCTTAAGAGTCCGTCAAAATCGGCGCCATGATGTTACAGTAGAACACAACCGATATGGCGTGTCGTGAATCTTCGTTCACACGAACAACGATTCCGATGATTTCCGAAAGCACGATTAAAACCCACGATCACACATCGGTCACAAGCTTTAATTTGGAACCAATTTCATGAAAAAGTCATTAGAGATGTCAAGTCATTTGTATCTTTTAGGAAACTCAACCTTATTGTTGTAGAATGTCAGATTGACTTCGGCCCTAAAGTGGGTGCCAAATTTAATCTCGTGACTGTACGTAATAGTTATAAGGTGCAAATTAACCTCCTGAGGTTCCTTGTACTAATAGTAGTACAAAATACGGCCATTGGAATAAAGATCTAATGCCAAGGAATTAAATTGGAATTTCTTTTGTTTTTATGACTACTGATCAAATTATAAAATTGACTTTATTTCATTCATAATAGATTCATATTCCACTGACAAATTTCGTTGTATGGTGGGCCTTAGGAGGTTAAATTGTATCTATTTTTTACATCTCACTCACGCACGGTTGACGGTTGACTGAATGACACGCGGGCGCGCGTCAACATGGCGTCACTAATAACCAATAATAGCACAGAATACAACCGCGCAACGCGTAGATCATGGTGATTGGTTCCCGCGCTTCGAAAAAATGTCATCTGCGCAGGTGCATCTGTAAGCCATATAGGTTGTGTTTTACTGTATTTTGAGCCCGTCTTTTGTTTTCGCAACGACACCGTATTTTACGCAGCGTTGGGGTCGCACCGTTACCGAGATGCTTCGAGAATCCATTCACGATAGAACTTGTTGTGTCCGACCGAAGTTAGTGAGATGTTCAGTGGTACCGTTACGTGAATTTAACGATATAGGAAGCGATTTTAGGTTCCTAATTCAGTTTCCTAAACAATTGATGTTATGTTATACATATCTATTGAGCGCGTGTTTTGTGAACGCATGCTTTGAGTCCGTGAATATGAACCGGTGTAAGGGAGCGTTGTCGATGCGCTAGCCCTGGCACTAGGGAATGCAATTTAACCGGTCAGGAACAGTTTTTCTATGAAATATAACCGGTTATTTGCAGTTTTTCTATGAATATAACCGGTTAAAACCCGTTATTTGCATTCCCTACCCGGCACCCTAAACCCAACTTGTTTTAGTAACATTGTATTTGCAACTTCTATAGGGTGCCTTTAATGTATCAACAAATTTATATAAAATTGTATTAAAATTAAAAAACGCGATATCGCGCGATTGGTACACTATCGCAGGTCTGAAGTTTTGTTTCCCAATTGTTTCATTTGTCAGAAAGTTATTAAGTTCGTTTATTTTTATTTTATTAATGAGCTATATATTTAATAATAAGAGATAGCCTACATGTTCGGTTAGGTTTGTTATACAACAATCCTGGAAATTTAAACGATATCAATTAAAAATGCATTTCTAATTTATAAAAAATCAGACAAATGAAACAGCTGGAAACGAAAAGTAGACCTTGTGACAGTCTCAGTCAGAACTCAATATGGCTGACTGCAAGACCTCGTGCGTGTAGAGTGGCCCAAAGGCGGTTTTAGCCCATGTAGAGCCCGAATGGAATTAATACCCAGACGCCCTCTAGGGTCCAGAGTGCTGGCGCTCCGCCCCCTAACGCCGGGTACTTACTAGCTGTTACTGTAACTGGAGCACGTAAAATCTGTTCGCGGTTCGCGAGCTTGTTTTCCACTAGAAACCCCGCCGTCGCCGTGTGGTTGCCGGGTTAGAATAGTGCCACTCCATATCTTCCCGTGGATGTCGTAAGAGACGGCTAAGGGAAGGCGTATAGTATTGTTAGGCGATGGGCTTGCAACCTGTCACTAATACACTGGTAAACATCTTAGCCTAAGTGTGCAAAATGTGGTTACAGAATTATCAACAAGTTATTAGAGTTGTTGGTAATTCTGTAGCTCTGCCTACCCCACTCTGGGAATAAAGGCGTGAGTTTATGTATGTATGTATGTATGTTCTCCACTAGAAGCTCGTTACTGTCCCTGCTACGAGTACAGTTAAAGCTCGCTAATAAGTAACCGGCCTAAGACCCCGCCCCTGTGCTGCACGGGTAGCACAAGCTGTATTTTCTCGCTTGTCGCTCAGTGCGTCTCTATCGTTACTAATGATAGGAAAAGACATCCGAGCGACAACGAAGTCGCGGCCAACTTGTGCTAGCCGCACTGGCCGATCTGCTAACAATACTAAAGCTAAAGCATTCCCATAGGGTTACTTGCATGAAAAATTCAACACTGGGTTAAGACACTAACTCGAGTTAAAATGTCAGTTTTCGTATGAATCTGACGTTTATTAACTCGAGTTAGTGTCATAACACTCATAACCCAGTGTTAAATTTTTAACACATAAACTCACTTTAAAGATTGAAACCTATTTTAGTTAAAGTATACTTTGCTTTGTCGGTTTCTGTCAAAATCAAATGTTATAACGACAGAATTATATTTAAAGCATACTTTAACTATTGCGCGTTTATGACTAAGAGGCTTAGAATTCTAGAAGTTACCAACTCCATTCTGCCGTGACAAAGAAGGCGTCTAGCTACAATATAGTAGTCGACGCATAATGGACTCTATTGATAACTCCATTAAGACTACGTCAAGCGTCCAGTGGCGCCTTCATTACTATCATTGTGTTTTCTAGTAAACTAGAGTACTGTTCAAATCGAAGGATGGTTTTTTGTTCTACATATTAGTACACAATGTATAACATATTATATTTTATGACATAATTAAGGTTGTAAAATTACTTTTAACTTTCGTGTAGTCAATTTAATGGAAAAAGGTTGAAGTTCATTTGCACGTCATGATACAACAGGTTCGATTTTCCCTTGCAATAATATATTGACAGTGACAAGTGTCAACCTTAGCGATAATTAGATCTCACAGTTTTTTTTGGCAAAACTGGTAGACCATTTTCTTTGCCGACCGTACCCTATAAATCGTGAATTCATTTGTAGAACAAAAAACTATCCTTCAAGACATTACTTTAGTTTATTAGAAAACGTAAGTTTCTGTCAAAAAAGAAATTTTTGTGACAAGCTTATGTTGCCAACTGTACTTTTTTTTACACAATCGTCATCTACTCGTCAAGACGATTCTAACAAGCCCTAACACGACGGGTTTATCATGTGTAATTTAGGAGTTCCAAATGGCCACCCTGAGTCTCCATCATCAGATCAGCTTGATGGCACTATATTATTGTATTGTCATTAGAGCTAAAGGCGTATGGAAATTTTCAGTTTTAACGGAAACCGGGAAGTGGGTCAAATTTAACTTACAAGATTTGCCCCTAACATACATATTATGAAACCGTGATTAGTTTGGGATTGGAATAGCTTTCAATTCATATGCACTTTGACGTAAGTATATGGTAAAACTGTCACCTCTAATCCCTTTCTAAACGCGGCTACATTATACATGCATCGCAAGTTAAATAAAAGCTTGTAGCAATAATAGTAATGAGGGCGCCACTGGACGCTCGGCGCAGTCTTATAGTTTCAATGCTTGTACTATTACAATGTAGTTAGCCGCCTTCCTTGCTGCCACGACAGCATTGTATATGTAAATGATACTGATAAAATAGATGTTTGTAATTTTGTACTCCGGTGTAGATACATAATATCGTAATTAATGCAAATTAACCGGTGATTAACCGTTTTAGTATGTAAATAACCGGTTAAAACTGGTTAAAACCGGTTATTTGCATGCCTACAGTAGGCAAGTAAATTTAGTTATAGCGTCTTAGTTCAGGGCCTTTTTTACCTTTAGCTGTAGACATTTCTTTTGTATTTATTTATCCATAATAATCCAATTTGGTTTTATTTATTAAAAAAAACATGAAGTAAAGAATTTTTGAAAAAGATGAATTATTGCTAATGAAATTATTTTAATTAATTTTTTAATGTTAATTTAAAACTACTACAACGCGCGCCATCACCTAATTTGGATCTATGTCGAAGTGAAATAAGAAACTTATTTATAACTTTGACATTTGTGACCCAGAAAATAACCCATTTGGTTGACTGTACATAACTGTAGGAAGTGTGGCGCGCCTTAGTTCAAAAACACTGTCATACATTTGGATGGGAAAACCTTGCTTTTTAATGTGCTTGCTTGCGGGCTGACTGACTTGAAATTATCTGAGATTGAAGCAATAATTAGTTGTTTAAATTATTAAAAAGTATCATTTGTTAACTATTGTTAGTTAAATGAAGGTAACACTTTATGATGTTTTACATATTTTTTCTAAAAGCTATGCCAATGCGTATTTAAATTGCTCAACGTGTTAGTTAGAACTGCGATTCATATCAAAAGATAAAATTCGATAAAAAATGTTAATTCTGGGTTTTTATTTATGATGTATCGTTAGTTCTTTTTTTTTAATTGTACAGTAGGTAACCAATATAAAGCAACCAAATGTTTTATAAAGCTACAAATTACAATTTATAGATTACAAGTTTCTGTTTCACACAATCTTTTTTACTTACTTCATCTTAGGCCCGTATTTATAAACTCATCTTGGCTGAGATGCGCGTCACAAGATACGTCAAAGTAAACGTCAAACCATAGAACACTGTCATTTTTGACACATCTCAAGACGAGCTTTAGAGTTGAGATTAGTTTATAAATACGGGCCTTAGTTACTTCGATTTTATTTTATTGTAATAAATAAAGTAATACACATTTTTGCCCTGGACTGTCCTCGATGTGTCAACATATCTCAGACGGGTCATAAGGGCACCACCAACTTCGTACAGGCATTATTGTATGAACCCTTAAAAGGAAATTGAGTGTCTGTGGTCTAATACCATGAAGGGCTGATAGTCTTGTGTTGCCCTTAAGACTGCGCCGAGTAAACGTCGAGCGTCCAGTGGCGCCCTCATTATATAATTAACTAAATAATTTCCTTGGAATCAGACGAAATGTTTTTGTAGTGCAAGTAAAAACACAATTTATGGGATACGTTACAAACTTTAATAACAATTACCCTTTGAGTAGTCAGCTTAACGGGAAAAGGTGGCCACTTTTTTCCGTTAAGTTAACAACTCGAAGGTGAATTGTTATTAAACTATATGATATACCCTATAAGTTGTGTTTTCATTTGTAGTACAAAAACATATCGTCCAAGTTCAAGAAATTACTTTAGTTTATTAGAAAACACAATAAAAGTAATGAGGGCGCCACTGTACATTCGGCGTACGCTCGGCGCAGTCTTAACACCTGGTCAGGCTCGGTTGTTATAGATAAGCATATTGAAAATTAGAATTTAATTATATAAAATATGTTATACTAATATTTACTTTCAGAATGAACTAAACGTGTAACTGTTTTAGTGTTTATAAGATTGTGATAATTTTAACTAGTAAGATAATTGTATGTACAAAATACGCATTGTCTAATGTGGTTACGGGGTGACAAATTAAATAGGAACCCTTGTTATTTATATAAACAAACATTATTTTCGTCGTAAAGATCTCATATTGTCGATTATTTATTTTATTATGTTTTAGAGTGCCTCAGTCTGAATTCAAAGAAACATTGAGTGATTCCCATTTGTTCTATGGAACAATGAAGTCATAGGACAAAATGATAATTTTTAACTTCCTAATTATTCCATAGAACATTGAGGATTCCGGATTATCATTTGTTCTATAGAACTGTTATGCCATGGGACAAAATGATATGGCAGTGTATCACGTTGTTCTATAGAATACATGGGAATATTCATTTTCATTTTATTACCAAAAAAACATTCCCTCGCAAAATTTTGTATTGTTTTGGTGCGAGGTTATAAATACCATAAAAATAAAGACCAAAACTCAAAACATACTGCATCTTTGTTTCGAATTTACAATCATCGCAATGATCTGAATCCGTGAAGTCGATGCCCAATGCTCGAAAAGTGTTAAACTATTCCTTGTAACGTTACGTTACTCCCCGGGATTAAAACCGACTAAAGTTACGTCAGGTAAAATACCTACTAGAAAATTGATATTTTTTTAATATAGAACAACTAGGAAATTTAATTACTATTTTGTTCCATGATGGAACAATGTGGAAGCCTTATGTTAATATTCAAGTTTAATCGCAAAAATGTCAGCGAATCTCTTGCTTTATATTATTGCAAAGTGGCCAGTTACCGGAGGGTGGCGAATAATAGGCGTCTATTCTATTACGTCACTGGTAAGTAAGCTTCTATAGGACTATTTGAGAAAATAAAGTTTATTTTATCCTCTGACGTCATTTTTCCATAGAACAAATGGAATCACTCGTAACATTTTCGAATTATATGGTAAACATGCCTAAAATATATTTATAAAAATAATGTTGTCTTCCAACTTCCACGGGGTCGCTGACAAGTATTATTTTTAACCTTTTGAACGCCAAGGACCACTAAAGTGGTCGTGTACTGTCGTGCCTACGACGCCATCTACCCATATAGTGGTTACAGATACAGTGCAAAATAGACCCGAGTATTTGTGACGTAAGGTTGACATAAGCTGTGGTTTTCAGCTGTCATTGGCGTGTGAAGACGACGTTTGTATAAGGTCAAAGGCGTTCAAAGGGTTAATGTTTACCTTCTTAAAGGAACAAATATGGCGAAAAAATCGCACAAAGAAACTCAATTAACAATTCTGAGCGGATCACACAGATATTTCGCTCTTTTTGGCGCCGATATTTCCATTTTTAGCTCCTTGAAGTTACTATAACTGCCGCACTCAGATATGTCAATTTAATTTAAAGCTTGATTAAAGTTTCTGCTCTCACTTTCTTTGCTATAGCAATAGAATAAGACAACACGTCACTAAACAAGCATTAAATTTAATTGATGTCTCTGAGTGCGGCAGTTAGTCGCCGTAAATACGCGAACACACCGAAAGGTGCGCGCTGACATTTTCTCCGCCCAGATACGGCACTTCTGGAACATTCTTGGGTGAATGTTTGGGTGTTTCAATCGCCGTCATTGTCTTCAATACCTATATTGTCAAAAATAATTATAATTATTATCAACTTTTGATGTAAAGGACAGCCGACTCCGGGGTAGTTTTATTCCATTTAAAAGGGCAAGAATATACAGTGCGATAGCTCGTAAGTTCTTCGGGTTTGTACTTGTCTCTCACTCGCTCTCATACGCTATTATTAAGAGCGAGTGAGAGAGAAGTACAAACCCGAAGCACCTAAGTGCTCACAGACTATGCCAATTTATATACATAGGTACATAGGTACATTAAAACTACGTCCGTTTCCCAGAGGGGTAGGCTGAGACCACTTCTTTTCACCTGCTATGATCCTGACAAATCTCTCTTCCACATTCATATATATACATTCAGTCAGTTTATGTTAATTTTATCTTGAATAATATGGGAAGACAATAATGACAGTTAAAACGCCGACACCTGTACTTACTAGGATGGCGTGGAATCAGGCACGCAGAAGTTCCCCGCGCGATTTTTCCGTTAATTTGTCCCTAGCATGAGGGTCGCAGAAAACAGCTGCGCGGGAGTAGCACGGGACCGCTCACGGCGGAGATTTTTGGGGAAACCCTGTGTCCAGCAGTGGACGTGTTTCGGCTGAAACTCGACTCGATAAAAACATGGCTTTTGACGTGTTATTGTTTTATTATTCGGCCGCCATTACTCTGATGTAAATCTTCTCTTCTTCGTCGCTTCCTCATGACTGAGGGTCGTGACCACTTGAGGCCATAATTTTGCGCACCAACGCTCCCCACTCCACACGGTTTTCCGCTTTCCGGATTGACGCATGTAGAGTTTCCTGACAGGCGTCTTTCACGGCATCGGTCCATCGGGTCGGCGATCTTCCGCGGCCCCTTTTTCCTTCCACATGGCCAACCACGATGAGCTTTTCTAGATTATCTGGCTCGCGTCTAGCCACGTGACCGAAGTACTGCAAAATCCGCTGTAGGCAGATGGTCGATAAGCGGCACTTGATCTTCAATTCGGCCAGGATCGACGCATTAGTGCGACGTGCTGTCCAAGGGATTCCTAGCATTTTACGCCAGCACCACATTTCGAATGCGTCAATCCTGCTCCGAATACGTGCCTTCAGAGTCCAGGTTTCTGAAGCGTATAGAAATATAGAGAAGATCAGGGTTCTCATCAGCTTAGTTTTGGTTCCTCTGCTAATACCTCTGTTCCTCCAGATCTTCTCTAGGCGCTTCACTGCAGCCTTTGCTATCTGGGCTCTTCTAACAACCTCTTTTTCACAGTCACCGTCAGCGGCAACTAAAGATCCGAGATAGACAAAATTGTCCACGGTATCAAGGTCGGCTAGTTCTCCCGTTCGCTGCATTTTGGCCGCCCGATCCACAAACATGAGCTTTGTCTTAGACCGATTGATATGCAGGCCATACTCCACGCTCACTCTTTGGACCCTATGCAGAAGCTCAGCAAGTTCGCTTTCACTAGCGCCTATGATGGTAGTATCATCTGCAAAGCGTAGATTATTAATGAGATGTCCTCCGATTCGTATGCCTCCATTCCAATCCTCCAGTACTCTTCTCATGATGTGTTCGCCTACAAGATTGAATAGTTGTGGCGATAAAATACACCCTTTGTCTAACTCCACGGTTGGTCTGAAACGGTTCTGATTCGGTGTCCTCTACTCTGATCTTAGAATTGCCGTCGAGGTACAGGTTCTGTACAAGGAAAATGAGATGATCTGGTACACCCATCTCTCTCATGACTTCAAACATTTTCTTCCAGCTGATGCAGTCAAAGGCCTTTGCATAGTCAATGAAGCACAGGGCCATCGGCACGTTGAACTCTCTAGCCTTTTCGATGAGTTGCCTGATGTTCAGTATCTGCTCACGTGTACCTCTGCCTCTGACAAAACCTGCCTGCTCCTTTGCAATCTGCACGCCGATGAAATTTTCGAGCCTTTTATTGAGGATATGCAGAAAGACTGCTCGCATGGGATGTTAAAGAGATGGTACGGTAGTTCTCGCACTTCTTTGTAGAGCCTTTCTTGTGCAGCGGTACCACCACTGACTCCATCCAGTCCTCTGGCCATTGACCGGTCCTCCAAACTTTTAAGCATACGAGATGAAGAACCTTTGTGCCTTCCGGACCCAACCACTTGATCATTTGCGCGGATACTCCGTCTCCACCACAAGCTTTGTCTTTCAGCCGCAACACTGCAGCTTCGACTTCATGTAGGAGGATATCCGGCTCCCAATCAGTGAAATCCATCCGCTCCTCGATGAAATCATTATTCTCACTGTATAGTTGTTGGCAGTACTGGCGCCACCTCTCAAGCACAAGATGTTTATCCACCAGTGGTGTTCCTTGTTCATCTTCTATTGTCCAGCTCTTGGGTTTAAAATCCTTAGCAAGGAATTTCACCTTTGCGAACATGTCTTTGGTGTGTGCATGATTTGCCGCTTTTTCCATGTCTTGGCATACTTCGTCGATGGCGGCATTCTTATCCCTTCTGCACAACCTTTGAACTATGCCATGCAGTTCCCGATAGCGCTGCCTCTCCATCTCTGAGTTTAGGCCACCCTCCTTAAGAGCTCTTCTGTCGTAAATGAACGACCATGTGTCCCTCTTCATCCAGTCAGCCTTAGGACCCGACTCTCTAACTTTCGCCGCTACCTCTTTGGCCGTTTCCAGGGCGACAGTCTTTAGGGTCTCCCAAGAAGCGTGTGCCGAATCAAAAGGGTCCACTTCCAACACCTTAAGGCGTAGTCGCGCAATTTTCCGGAACTCATCTTCGGTCTGCATTGGCAAGTTAATCGGTATCTTCGACAATTTTTTTACACGAGCAACCTTTAGTCGGATTTTAACGGCAGCTGCCAGTAGTTGGTGATCACTACCACAGTCCGCTCCCGGTCGCGTTTTAGTGTAAGTGATAGACGACCTCCATCTCTTGCCAGTCATGATGTAGTCGATCTAGTTTCTATATTTACCATTCGGTGACGTCCAGGTGTAAAGTCTTCGCGGATGCTGTTTGAACCACGTATTCATCACTGTCAAGTTGTTCTCCGCGCAGAAGTCTAGCAACATTTGTCCACGCTCATTCCGTTCACCTAAACCATATCTGCCTACATTTTCTCTAAGGTGCTCGTCCAATAAAGTAGCTCCTATCTTTGCATTAAGATCACCTAGCAGAACTGTAATTTCTTTAGATGGTATGCCTTGATAAACCTGACTTACGTGTTATAGAAGTCAGTAATCTCTTCCTCGCTAGACGCAGATGTGGGTGCATACACTTGTATCAGATTTATCGGGTGAGGCCACGCTTCCAATTTCAGACGTGCTATTCTGTCACTTATGGTATCATACCCCAAAATCGCATTTGCTACGTGTTTAGCAATTAGAAAACCGACTCCACTAAAACTGTTCTCTTCGCTACCTGCATTTATCATAGTCATTCCCCTGCCAGTCTTCGAATGTCCACATTGTTTGAGATGCGTTTCGCTTAAGCCCAGTATGTCCAGTTTATAACGACCCATTTCTGCCTCCACTACCTCCAGTTTTCCCGCTTTGTTTAGTCCGCGCACGCTGATGTAAATAAGAGCTATCAAAACGTTGACAATAAGAAAACCCGCCAAAAACAACAAGGTTTTACCGTGTGGAATCTCAGCCCTGTGGTCCGACTCCACAGAGCTTACTAATAAAATGCATTTTCGTTATTTATTATTTCTGTAACTTTTAAGTCTAATCAATAAAACAATAATTCACATCGAACTTTGTTTAATTAGTGATTACTGATCATATAATATTATAGTCTTAAATATAATTGAGAAGATAAATACATTAACATTATTAAGAAAACATTCGTAAAGAAAAATACACGAGTAAACATGATAAAAATATATATGTTTACCGACACGCGGGGCTATTCCTTCCCGATTGATCACTTGGTGAACCAGGGAATAGCCCTACGCAGGCAACCTAATTTTGTATTAGTAAATTGGCCATTTTCTTCCGAGCAGTTTTTTAAACACCAAATGGGTGACGACCTATAAGTTGGACCACAGTTATGTTAAGCGCAGTTAACCATACAAACAACGATGATGAAAAAAGTTCCGTTGTGTGACGAAGAGTATCCCTACAATTCGCTAGATGATTCTAATTTTAAAATGCAACACTGACTCATTCTGGAATGCGTCCGTTTTGTATTCAATGAACGAATATTGTATGGCTAAATATCGTGTCACAAAGGAATTTGTTGAGTAAGCGTGGCCAACTTTTTGGTCCTTACCCAACTACCAGTACCACCCTTTTTTTAGTTTTTAAAGCTAGGTACCCTGTTACCGCACACACTGCTCGGATAAATTTACACAAAGCCTAAAATACCCCCCTCCCTTTTTGAAAATTTTTGGTACGTTTAGGTATGGTAAGTAATTCAGTTATACATACAAGCATCCTCCGTCAGCGACGCATAATAGTATGTCTTGAACGAAACACAAATTTTTGATTACAAATAAACCCAAAGTAAAGATAAAGTGCACATATCTAAACACTTCCCAATCCACGTCGTATACCTAATGTTCAAGTCACACTTATTATTATATTATAAATGTTAATAAATATTACGCGGCAACGCGTTAACCCACTTTAGTGGTCTAAATAAGTTTAGTTCATTAGAACCACTAATTTTCGATTAGTACCTAATAGACACATAAACACTAATCACAGTGATCGTACTTTTTCTAGCATATTCGGTGCAGTGTTGTCAGTAGTGCTCAATATTAAATTGCTTGAACCTAAAATCTAATAAAATGAAAAATAAAAATATAACAGCGTTTTAAATAAATCGGAAACACAGAAAATATTCTCAGAACAGGTAAAGCCCATCCCAATATGCATAATGAAATGAAGGGTCAATTTACTATATGAGAAAAAGTAACACAGTCGCAATAAGTAAAGTAACACAGTTGCTGTTGTTCGACAGGGCAATCAAAATTACGAAAACAAATCCAAATACATACCCTCCGAAAAATTTGAGGAACTTTGGGTTACAGTAGGTAATAAATGTCATACACAATTATAATAGCCGATTAAGTAAACAGAAATGTGTTAGATTTTCAACGACAACACAATATTACATAATTTTAAACGTCAATCATAATTATTATACAAGTCTAATAATATAACCCTAGGTCGCTGTCGTGTGTCATTTGACGTCATCGCACCATAAATGCTAGAAAAAGTACGATCACTGCTCATCACAAACATGCACATCTTGACACGTTATACCTAGTCACACTAATTATTCGACCCCGTTATCAAGCACGGTCTAATAGTGTGACTGTATAACACTAATCATCACTAATGTTAGGTGCCACCAAACTGCCCGCTTGATAACGGGGTCTACTAATTAGGGTAAATCGCCTATTATTCGCCACCCTCCGGTAACAGGCCACTTTGCAATAATATAAAGCAAGAGATTCGCTGACATTTTTGCGATTAAACTAGAATATTACCCGGAGTACCTGTCCAAGTATCTTTACTGACAAGAAATTTGATGGCTAGTAACTAAATTACACTTTCTAAGTGGCCAGTTATGGACAATTTACCCTATTACATTTTAATACATATTACGCGGCAATGCGTTAACCCACTTTAGTGGTCTAAATAAGCTTAGTTCATTAGAAGCACTAATTTTCGATAAGTAATAGATAAATACACACTCGTCCCAATGCACATCGTGACACGTTACACAGTCACACTAACTATTAGACTAATAATTAGTGTGACTGTATAACACTAATCATCACCAATGTTAGGTGCCACCAAACCGCCCGCTCGATAACGGGGTAAACTAATTATTATATTTAAATACATAAATAAGTTTAGTTCATTAGAAACACAAATTTTCGATTAGTAATAGACACATAAACACTCGTCCCAATGCACATCGTGACACGATACACTTATCTGATACACGATATACTTACTGTATAACACTAATCATGACTAATGTTAGGTGCCATCAAACCGCCCGCTCGATAAGATAACGGGGTCTACATTTTTTTTTTATGGCATAGAGAAGACAAACGAGCACACAGGCCACCTGATGGTAAGTGGAAACTGTGACCCATAGACATTCGCATTCACAAGACTGCAATGCAATCCTAAGACTGCAAATGCGTTGCCAACCCTGAGGACTAAGATGGAATGCCTCTATGCTAGTCATTTCACCGGCTGTCTTATCCCCAAACCGGAACACAACAATGCGAACACTGCTATTTGATATTTTAATATATATTACGCGTAATGCGATAACCCACTTTAGTGGTCTAAATAAGTTAAGTTCATTAGAACCACTAATCCTATCACTAAGTACTTATTACTATATTTTAATAAATATTAAAATCATATTGCCCGACCGTGTATTAAGTATGGGGATGAATGCATTTATTTGACACACCTTCAAATTCTAATTATTAGCCATTTGGCCTTGATGAGACTAGAAAAGATGCATTCTGTGAAAGTAATCGTTATGGGGAATTGACGGAAGCTGTCGGACGGGCGCGTATAGTGTTTTATAATTTATGAGAATACTACGATGCCAAGTGCCGCCTCGAGGACTCCGGCAGTAAACGGCGTTAGGTGCCTACGAGCGCACTGACGAGCCAAGTTAGGTTAGTCAGTGACGTCGAAGTGGTATTGAATATAATAATACTGCAATTTTATTGTTTTGAGCATATGCTTTAGAACGGCTTGCAGACAGAAATTCTTAATAAATAAATATACTTATTATTTAGGCAAATAAATATTTATTAGCAGTACGAGGACATAGTATATGCATACTATGACGAAGAGATCCTACAATCCTAACCTAACCTAACCTAGTTATGCCTACCTAACCTACCTAATTATTTTGAGATCATGTTTCAGAAGGTTCTTGTGAATCATACTTAAGTTTTGTTTTTTTTTTGAATTTTGTTAAACCTGAACAAATGCACATAAAACAACATATGGAATTTAATTTTAGCTAACGTAGGCTGTCTTTGACCAACAACAGCCCACCTGGTTGGTTGACTGTTGACCTTGTAGCAAAATATAATTACGTACTGTTTTTTTTTCTTTTTCTTTGGGTAGGTATGGTAAGAACTTTTTAAACTATTTATCGTATCTTTGGCGACAGCTACAACGTTGAATTTTTAGGAGTTTGTATCATTGTTTAGAAATAAATAGTACTTAATAATAACAAGCCCTTATACTACATATTTTTAAAAGAGAAGCGTGTTGAACATACGTTACTTCTACAAAACAGATAATTATGCTATTTATGCTTTATTTATGCAGAGTTTAACTCGATCACGAGACTTACTGCCGCACTCAGAGGCGTCAATTAAATTTAATGCTTGTTTAGTGACGTGTTGTCTTATTCTATTGCTATAGCAAAGAATGTGACAGCAGCAACTTTTATCCAGCATTCAATTTAATTGACGTCTCTGAGTGCGGCAGTAAGTCATAATATACATTATAGTGCATTGACGCGGCGTGTGCATCTCTCGTTAATATGAGTTGTGCAGAAATAATGTACTTGTTAAAGCATCTTCGACACAGTTGACTGACTTTATTTACGATGTTATGATAATCATGCCTCAGTTATCATGCTTTCGAGTAACATGCGAGCGCAAATACCGCGGCTGTGCGCAGCGTGCGTCGTCGGAGCGCGCGTGCTTGCGCTCGTGACGGAGCAAGTCCGCACGCACGCTAAAGGCTTTTCCACAAGTTGCGCATGCGTGCTTACGCTCGGCGGCGTGACGCGACAAGTGACGATCCAGCTGAGCACTCCGACGGAAGGTCATCCGGCATTGATCGCAAGATAACTTGTTCACAGCTCGGTGAGTTTTCTGGTGGATGTACAGCGATGCCCTGGTGGAGAACTTTTTCGGGCATTCCCCGCACTGGTGCTCGCGCGCCCCGGTGTGCTCGGAAGCGTGCTCGCGCAGCATCCCGCGCGTTCCGAAGCACTTGCCGCACTCGTCGCACACGTGGTCCTTGCTCTGGTAGTGGTAATATTTAATATGATAACAATAACTGGACGACTCCCTGAAGGTCCTGGGGCATTCCGGGCAAGAGCGGGTACGATGCTTCTTCTCCCGTTTTATTTTGACCCGACCGACTTTCTCAGGTTCATCATTCAGTACCACGGGCGGGTTTGCAGGCGCATTTTCTGATACCAAAGACTCTTGGGGCGGGTTTGCAGGCGCATTTTCTGATACCAAAGACTCTTGGGGCGGGTTTGCAGGCGCATTTTCTGATACCAAAGACTCTTGGGGCGGGTTTGCAGGCGCATTTTCTGATACCAAAGACTCTTGGGGCGGGTTTGCAGGCGCATTTTCTGATACCAAAGACTCTTGGGGCGGGTTTGCAGGCGGATTTTCTGATACCAAAGACTCTTGGGGCGGGTTTGCAGGCGGATTTTCTGATACCAAAGACTCCTGGGGCGGGTTTGCAGGCGGATTTTCTGATACCAAAGACTCCTGGGGCGGGTTTGCAGGCGGATTTTCTGATACTAAAGATTCTTGGAGCGGGTCCTCCTCTACTTCCACGATCGCTGGCTCCTGCGGCGCCTCGTTCACTGTCGGGGCTGCCTCATTGGTGCTTAACACTGAGCCCGGGACCTCTTCTACATCACTATCGGCCGGCGTTTCGTGCCTTATATGCGTACGAGCGTGCACGTTGAGCTGCGCGCGCAAACGGAAGGCTTTGCCGCAGACGCACACTTGCGCGCGCCCGCCCTTGTGCAGCGAGAGGTGCGCGCGCAGGTCGGCGCGGCGGCGGAAGCGCGCGGAGCACCGCAGGCAGGCGAAGCGGCGCCGGCGAAGCGAGCGCAAGTACGCGATCTCAGGCTCAAAATACAGATCCACGGACGGGTTTGCCGGCGGGTTTGCAGGCGGGTTTGCAGGCGGATTTCTTGCTACCAAAGGTTCCTGGGGCGGGTTCTCCTCTACATCCACGACCAGTATTGGAGGTGCCTCACGGGCCCTTAAAATTGAGTCCAAGACATTTTCTGCATCGCTATCGCCACATTCAATGTCTAAGGTATCTGGGACGAATATGGAGATTGGCTCTCTCGTGGTGGGTCGTCGTCCGGTCAGCGGGTCCACGCGCTCGTTCCAGGCGACGTTCCAGGCGGCCGCCAGGTGCTCGGCGTGCTCCTTCATGTGCGGCACTAGTTCGTTGCGCTCCACCAGCGACTCGCAGTTCGAGCACTCGAACAGGCGGTCGCCGTGCCGCGTGCGCAAGTGCTCCCTGTAGCGGGCCGTAGCGACCGCCGCGCTGCAGATCGAGCAGCGCCGCCTGTAATACACTATCGTCAATACACTAGTACATGAACACACACACACGCACAAACACAAATCACTACTTCAGAGTCAATTCAGGCGTAACATTTAATAAAATTATAGAGCATGCAAATAAATAAATCATCCACATAACAAGGACACATGTGGTTTTGGCCTGTAACACGGTCGACACAGAATTAATAATCGAACAGTCGAGAAGTTCTTCCAACACTTTCAGGAGGCTGTTGCCACTTGCCACTGCTCCTCACTCGCTTTTGTAGAGGCAACCCTCTTCTGTCTAATGGCATAATAATCAGCGGTATGTCCCTCGGCGAACATGCCGGCGGACGCACGACAGTGCCTCGGCAGTTTCATCAGTATCCTGAAGGTGTTGTAGTACTGAACCCTCGGCGTGTTACAGGCCAGTGCGACACAAGGCACACAAGTATGCCAGAGGAGATCAGTCGCTAAATGACAGTGTCCACAGCAAGGCGTGACATAAGTTAACTCGGTTAATTTATTTAATTCAGTCCAAATTGCTAGTGATCGTATCACCCTGAATCGCCAGAGCCCTTTTCTACATCTGTTTATTTATTTATATAATTATCTGACATCTTATTTATGGAATCATTTTAAATCGAAAAAAGCTACTACGTTGTGAAACTAAATTATAACATTATCCCGCAATACAGTTTCCGCGACCTTAAAAAGATGACTCCGCTTCTTCCCGTTTAGCTACAATTATACATGGTCAGTATCGGTCGGTGTTTCGTTCCTCGTAT